>JARYGA010008500.1:0-47547 GCA_030545235.1 Helianthus tuberosus
ATACAGAGAAAGAAACATTGCTGGAAACAGAATTGATGATATGCAAGAAGAATATGAAAGTGCTGTAAGCAATAAAAGATGGCACAAGAAGCGAGAGTGCTATGTCAACAGAGAGGGTGAACCTGTTGTTCCCAAGAAGGACATAATTTTCGATGATGTTCTTTTAGTAATTCCTCGATCTATCGAATATTATACAAATGTTGAAAAAGATAAAACATATGTGAAGAGGCTGAATAAAGAGGGATGAAGAAAGAATGAAGAAGAATGTTGAGAATTTGGTTGATAATTTGAAGAAAGTCGCTGAGGAAATCAAAGTTGATGTTGTTAAAAAAGAAGAAGAAGATGTGAAAACTTCTGAGGAAAGGAAGAAAGAAGAAAAAGTTGTTGAAAAATATGTTGTTACTGAAGAACAGCAGATTGAAGAAGCTGAGAAGAAGTTGGAAAGTTCGGTTGAAAAGAAGGTTGAAAGTTTAGTTGATATTGTTGGTAATGTTGGTATTGGTAAAGAAAAGAAGAATGAAGCTGAGCAGAAGCAGAAATAAATAAACACCGAGGTGTCAATCACTGAGGTAAATTCTGATTCTGAAAACTTAAATGAAAATGTTACACAATGCAAGAAATGCATGGAATCATGCAGTGCTTGTATTAAAAAAGATGAAAAATTCAGAACAAGAGATCTTGAATTTACCAAAATCGAAGAAGTTTTTAAAAATAAATACAAAGAAATATTAGAAAACGAAAAAATTTTAAAAGATAATGATGAAAAACTTTCAGAAAATTGTAAAAAGTTAGAAAAAGAAAATGATATTTTGAAAGAAAATATTTTGAAAATGAGAGAAGAATGTTCTCAAAAAGAAAATGCTTTTCAAGAAATGAAAAAAGAATATGATTCAATAAAATTGGCTTATCACATTACTAAAACGTCATATGAAGATGTAAAAAGTCAAGTGAAACTTGTTCAATCGAGATTAAGATACTGTTCTGAAACTACTGATATGTTTAAGCGACAGTATGAAATAAAGCAACAAGTTGTAAATTCTTACATTGAGGATGTTGCTAAACTTAAGCGTCAGATTGCTGATTTAGAACAGGATAATAACAAGTTAAAAAGTTATCACGCGTCATCATATGTGCTTGAAAGAATTTTTAACATAAAACCGGATGGTAAAGATTTTGAGCAAAACAAGAAAGGAATTGGCTCAGACTTTCATCAAGTTCCACCACCGTAAAAGTTTGCATTTTATGATGATGAAAAGGTCAAAAAAGCTATCAACATGGTAGATCAATTGCCAGATAACATTGACGTAACCTATTCCAAATCTAATGATTCTAGTGATTCAGATGTGGTAGGTAAGGTCGTTGAAAGTGTGTTGAAAGATGAGTCGGTTGAAACAGGTAAATTTGAATCATAGGATGAAAATGAAGGTAATTTTCATGATGGATATCTGAAAAACTCAAAATCTGAGAAAAAATTGGATGATGATTCAAAAGGATTGGTTTATACCATGATTGGATAGGACAAATTATTCTTAGATGTTGTATTCCCGATTCAGAATGTGATTTCAGAAAAGATTGATAAAGTTTTCAAAATGGTTGAGATTGAAAAATCTGAAATTCTAAAGTTTGCTGGAAAGTGTCACAAAACTTTTTATAACAAACCTAGTTTCAAGAAGAAAAACATGAAGGCTGGGTTGGGTTATAAAAGGAAACAAAGTTGGAAAAGAAATGAAATGCCAAATTATCAGACAAAGATGAATTTTGTTCATGGAACAAGTTCTAAAGAAGAGAAAGGACTTCAATTTAGATAACAGTCTAATGAAGAGTTCGATGCTCAAAAGAAAACGCAACAACCACAGGTCAAAGATGTCTCAAAGAGAACATGTTTCAAATGTGATCAAACAGGACATCTTGCTCGCAAATGTCCGAATCTAAAACCTATTGATGTTGAGTTGAAAAAGGAGTCTGATAATGTTCAAAAACAGAAATCTGAGAATGTGAGACAAAGGTCGACCATATTTGATTCAAAACAAACTTGGAGGTACAACACAAACAAGTTTGTATCGTACCAAACATGGAAATCAAAATCGAATAGGTTTGATTCTAGACAGACCTGGAATTCTCACACATCCAGATTAAGAACAACACAAAGTTGGAAAACAATTGTCGATGCTACAAAATCAAACGAGTTTTGGAAACCAAAAGTTGTGATTCAAAATCAAAATGTTCAAAAAGATTCACATTTTTACAAACGAGGTACTCCTAAAGGTCAAACTTGGAGTGCTAAGAAACAAGTCGTTTCGGTAAATGATGAAAAAGATGAAATTAAAATTGAAAAGGTCTTTGTACAAAATGACAAAGATTTTTCCGAAGTTGAATGAAGCATATTGTGTTGAAATGCCTAACGTCAAACAGACCTGGGCTAAATTGTTCAAATAATTGAGTAATTGTAAATGTGCAGGTGCTCAAGAAAATTGAAGATTGTAAGAATGGAAATTGGAGCAGCCTGGCACAAGGAGAAGAGGAGGCTGCTGAACCCTGTGATGGTTAAACAGGGAGTTTGTTTGTTTTCTGTATATAAATAAACAATATTTTTCAAAAACCCTAAAAATTGAAAAATTTAAAAACCAAAAAATATGTTTGTTTTTAAATTTGTCACAAATTTGTAAAACCAAAAATATGTTACTTGAATACGCCGAAACCCTCACGGCTGAACAAACATGATTAATTTCACAAGATTGAAAAACGATTTTCAAATTGTAAAATATCAATGTGTTGTAAATCATGGGGGTACATTATATTTTCTGCAAATCAGTGCATGAGAAGCAGAAAATGGATGGCGAGACAAAGCTATCAGTGTCGGTTTGTCAAATTTTATTTAAATGATTTTGCGTTTTAGGGGGAGTAAGAATATTTCAGAAAATCCAAAAACATTAGAAATTTTGAAAAAGCCAAAAACATGAAAAAATTCAAAAATGAGTTTTTGTGTAAAAAGAGGAAATGATAGTACATCAGTAGACAGTTACAGTATGCTAAAGAAATGTAATGATTTAATAGTGTTAAACGGTCTCACTGATGATATGCCGATAGGTTTTTGCACATTTAGTATAACTTTTTCGGGATATAAACATAAATTTCATACTTGCTTGTTTCGTGGGGAACACTACTTGGATATATAGGTAACCCCTGAAATCTTGTTTGAAGGACCCCTCTTTCTGAGATACTAGGTTTTTATGCTTAGTGATATCTGGGGTATTATCCCGGGACTTCTGATAATGCGGAAGCAATGGCCTAGTCCCCGTATAATACTTTCTGCATGCTTGAAATAAAAGCACACCCTCAGCATAAAAAATGATGAAACATTGCAAAATGCTAATCATGTGTTGTTGAAGAAAAGATCCTCTAAAGGGAACACACCTAAAGTCGAACCATCATCTCTCTGATTTTGCGGAAGCAATAGCCTGAGCTCTCATGGTCTCGCATTTAACCCTTTACAGATATCATCTAGGTACGCTTACCTGTAAGACTGAATATTGGGATCTGGATACGGGAGTATATTCAAGAGGTGGGACACATGAATGAGTTTAAGTCTTTAATATACCTAATTCGTATCCTGAATCAGTTGAAATTTGTGTGAGAATTTAAGTGGATCAGTATATCGACAATCTAAGTGAACTGTTTAATTCTTAATATGTAACTAAGCTCAACGGTACTTGTGACTTGTCAAAAACTGATATGATCCTCTGACGCAAACTCAAACAAAAATATTGTCTGTAAATATGTTTGTAAATATTTCTTTACTGTTTTATGTTTCAGAAAAATACAAAAAGATTTTGATTCTGTTTTATTTTCGTCAACCGATATTTGAATGCTAAGTTTCAAAGTCTGAGTATGCTGATCATGTTTCTGAAAATAAACAAGTTCATTAAGTTGAAACTTGAAGTTTTTAAAATCAAAAATCAAAAACAGTTTGTGATATCTCCAAGGTCATTAATTTGGACTTGGATGATTAACTGTGAGGGAATTGGATTCTTAGATTGTTAAATTCTGTTAAGAAAGCCAGGATTTTCGATCCTGGATGTTCAAAACACTATTACTTATAAATGTTTAAGTATTGCAGATGTGATTCCAGATTACGATCCCGACAGCTGAGTCTAAGGGGGAGTCTGAAGACGAGCCCAATGCAAGGGGAGCTTGTAACCGGAAAGCAAGGTGTCGATCCCAAAAGCACGAAAGCTTAACAAAAGTGGAAGCCTGAAGATAGTGATTTTGATAGAGAGAAGAAGATAAAGATTGATGGATGCTTACAGTGTTAGACAATTTGGAAAGATCCAAAAGACTGATCAAGACTGAAGATGTGTCATGTTAAAGACTCGACACTGAAGACTTCGTCAACATCCAAGGGGGAGTCTGTTAGTGCATATGTCTATTGACTTCGTCTTGTATCGAGTCTTGTAATCAGATAGGATAAACCAGTGCTCGTTAGGCTAGAAATCAGAATTGTGTGTGTGGGAGCTATTTCGCACGAAATGGCCAAAGCCCATTTCGCACGAAATGAAGAAATTAATTTCGTACGAAATGAACTAAAGTCATTTCGTACGAAATACCTAGTCTATATATAGGGGTACTTGGTTTGTCATTTGTAACTTTTGGAAATTGGTAGCGAAGCTCTACCGGATTGTCTCCAGGTGCTGTAAGACTATTATATCAATACTAGAGACATTATAATTGAATCAAGTTGTATGCAAGTCCGTTTCTCTTAATTCCGCCTTTGATTCGGATCCAAACTCTTCTGAACGACTCATTCATGTCGCACAACGATCCTACATGACCAGCTCCATTACCATTTCGGTTACCACTACCATTGTCATTTCCATTACCATTACCATTACCAGCCCCATTTCGGTTTCCATTCCCGTTTCTGTTACCATTTCCATTTCCTTTTCCCCAACAGTTCTCGGTGCGGTGACCCAGTTTTCCACACTTGTCACATTTTGGAATGCGACAAACTCCTTCATGGTGACGCTTGCACTGATTGCATTTGGGCAGAGTGCCCTGGTATCCTCTGGTAGTAGCGTCATTCACAGCTGCAAGTGTTTTCGCCTCCTTAGGCGAGTTTGGGTCATGTTTCTTGTTGCTGGAGCCCTTGTTGTTGTTACGCGTTGCTTGGCTCAGATTCGAACGTTTCCTATTCTTGTCACCAGACGACTCAGCATGCGTCTCGGTTTTCTCAGTAGGTTTCAGTGATAACTTCTTCATACGGACAACATCCTCAATAAGGCTGACAGCTAGAGTTACAGCCTGAGTGATCGTTGTGGGTTTTGCCGCAGTTACCATGCTGCGAAATTCCGAAGCCAATCCCCAGATGTAGCGCTCAATGCGCTTGAATTCGGGAGTCACCAGATAGGGGATCACTCTTGACAGATCATGGAACCTTCGAGTATAACCAACAATGTCCACACCTTCCATGGACAGGTTCCAAAACTCAGTTTCCAACCTTTGGAGTTCAGCACGAGAATAGTACTTCTCTCTCATTCTTTCCTTCAACTCATCCCAAGTCATACCATACGCAACATCATCACCCAGAGTCTGGACTTGCAAATTCCACCAAGTCAAAGCTTCATCAACAAACAACCCAGTAACAAATGTGACTTGCTGGTCCGCGGTACACTTGCTCATGCAGATAGTGGAATCAGTCTTCTCCGTCCAGCGCACAAAAGCCACTGCACCTCCAGTGTCGTCGTAGCTCAGTGGCTTGCAGTCGAGAAACTGCTTGAAGGTGCAGCCTGGAATTGATCCAACCAATTCATACGTGAGCAAATAATGAAACAATGAAACAAAGACCGTTCATAAATTTCATCATGTTTTAGCAAATCGGCTTAACGTTACCTTGAGTTAGGTTTCCTCCAGATGAATCTCCATTCCCATTTCGTCTAGTACCGCCTGATCCTCCACCGTGTTCAGTACGGTTTTCCTCGTACTGGGCGATGGCTTCGGAGATCCTTTCTTCCAGCAGGGAGTTCAATTCCTTAGCAGTCCTCGGCATCAGAGGAGGAGGGGGTTGATCAGAATCACGGGCGTTCACAGCTCTCCTGGATGCCATGTTCTTCCAAAACACAACACAACAGAGTTAGACATTTGTTTGATATCATCATACAAGATGGTAGTATATTTACACATGCATATACCCACATAAATAACATCAAACAATCCGCCAAACATATAAATCAATTCATACAGCAACAAGCATGCATAAACAGATAAATACGGATGTGTCATAAGATATTCACCGAGTCTTTATACATATTAGGAAAACTTTTACATCATTGTATGCGAAGAAAACAAAATGCATAAGGGTTACATCACCCCATAGTACAAGTTTAATACATATAAAAGACAAAATATCTTTCTTCACATTGACGGTTCTTGTCTTCAAGTTGTACCCAAGCTCGGTTACAGTCTTCATACTCAAAATACTACTCCATCAAAGTACCTCCAAAGAAAACCTTACAGGCCGGGGGAGGGGGCGGGGGGAAGGGAAGATCAAACTATGAAGAAGGGTCACTTCATCCTCGAGCTCACGAATTCGACAGATGAGGGAGCTGATCTGAGCAGGAGTGTGGGGAGGTGTAGGAATACGGGTAGGAGTGGATGGCACAACAGGCATAGTGTCATCATCATCACCAGTCGGGTAAACTCTCAGCCTTGCAGCAAAAAGGGTCGAAGATATCACAGAATCGAAGGAATCGGCATCAGACTCAAGGTCAGAATCGGAAGGAATATCGGTAACGAGCATAACAAGAGTCACCACATCATTGTCCAGATCATCAACAAATGGCCAGTCCTTGGCAGGGATGGTGGCAAAAGGTACAGCATGGATGGGAATAGGCTCAACGAGGTGCTCGCCATCGGGATATCCGATGATCTGTTGGCCAAGGAGAGGTAAAGGTAAGGCTAAGACATCGTCGAGATCATCATCCTCGGTTATCATCTCAGGGTCGGTCTCGAAGTCAGACGTGAAAATCTCCAGAGGTGAATCAATCTCGTCGGAGGAGGCATCCGTCATCGGGTCACTTCCTTCAGATAGGCTGCTGCTTTCAGACGAAGACATGTGTACCTTTAATATTTTGTTCATAGTATATGTATATATTAATTATTACTTAATTAATATACAGATAATTATACACAATGTTGCGAGTAATTCTTAGTCAAAGATAAGTGCTACCCCAGTGCACCCTAAGTCTAGTAGTGTCCTTACTTAACTCTTTGAAAACAGTTTCAGGTAGTGGATGTCGCAGAAAGTTTTATGGAATGAAAACTTTTGAAAATTTGTTTTCGTGAGAGGATCCTAAAGATTGTAGTCTAGACTCGAGAAGGAATCCTGGTTCACTACAATCGCAGCTCTGATACCAATCTGTCACACCCCTTTCTAAGGCGGAAGCACGAGGTGTGATCTTGAAAGGTTCTCATTGCATACGAATGGTAAACATACTACATGATCACAAAATAACTCCAAATGCCATTAACATTACATAATTAAACACATAAGTCAAGTTTTGAGTTTACATCACAGCATAAATATTATCTGAAAAGTTTACATCTTTATTTAAAAGATAGACATCAAGGTTTTGGTTCTTATATCACCACACGGGATGGAATCTAATAACCAAATCCCACAAAACAGGCATAGGAGTCTTGACACGACATGACTAAAACATAATCGAGCTTCTTGCAATTGATCGAACAAATCGTCAATTCTTGGTAATGGATACCGATTTTTTATCGTGACCTTGTTCAATTCGCGGTAGTCAATGCACATAAGCATTGATCCGTCTTTCTTTTTAACGAATAAAATCGGCGCTCCCCACGGTGATGAACTTCGCTGTATGAATCCTTTCTCCAACAATTCGTCTAATTGTTTCTTCAGTTCCTGCATTTCTGCGGGTGCCAAACGGTAAGGTGCTTTGGCAATTGGTGCTGTTCTTGGTAACAGATGCATTCTGAATTCAACTTCTCTGTCTAGTGGTAGTTCTGGTAATTTTTCTGGAAACACATCTGGAAACTGAGATACTACTGGAATATCTTTCAGTTCTTTTCCTTTGGTGTTAGTGATTATGGAAATCAAATACACTAATGATCATTTTCTTATATAACTTGCTGTTTTCATCACAAAGATGAATTTTGTGGATCTAGAGGGCTTATCTCCTTTTATTGTGATCTTTTCACCCCTTGGTGAATTTACTTGAATCGACTTTTGATCACATAAAATACTTGCTTTATTGGCTATAAACCAATCCATTCCTAATACAACATCAAATCCTGCCAGATTCATTGGATAAAGGTTTGCAATAAACTTTTGATTTAAAAACTCTGTTCTTGCTCCCTGCAAGATTTCAGAAATCATAATGGTTTCTCCATTTGCGGTTTCTACTAAACATTCTTGTGGGAGTTTAGTTAATGGTCGATTGAGAAGTTTGCAAAATGAAGTATTAATAAAACTTTGGTTTCCACCAGAGTCAAATAATACTTTAGCAAAAATATCATTAACTAAAAACGTAACGGCTATTGTCCGGAATCATTTTGGTTTCATCTGCAGTCAGAACAAATGCTCTAGCATTCTTAGTAGTCTTATTGCCCATGGCTGGAACTAGTTTCGGACAGTTTGGCTTGATGTGACCTTTTTCTCCACAGTTGAAGCACATTCCATTATTTGGTTTCTTCCTACAATCTTCTTCCTTGTGTCCTGATATCTTGCAGAAATTACAGTAAGTGGAGCATTTTCCCGAATGCTTCTTTTTACAGGCCTTGTAGTAGGGTGCAGAGGTAGAACCTACATTTTTCCCACGGTTGGAATTTCCATAACGAAATTCTTGGGTAAGCCTTTGAGCTAGGTTCCTTCTTTGGTCCTCCTCTCTTGTACGCACTAACTCATCTGTCAAGGTGTTCGCTAGTTCTACAGCTTCTTCTATAGTTTGAGGTCTAGCTGCCTTGACTACATGCCTAATCTCACTGATTAATCCCCAGATGTAACGAGATATTAATATTGTTTCTGTTGATGCAAGGGTTGGCACTATTCTAGCATATTCAAAGAATAACGTAGTATAACCTTTACTATCTACTCCAGTCATTCTAAGGTTTAGGAACTTATTTGCTATCTGTTCCTTTTCATTGGGAGAACAGAATTTCCTTTCCACCATATTCTTAAATTTCTCCCATTCCATATTGTAAACCATGTCACTTCCCATAGACTGGAGGATAGTGTTCCACCATTCTAGTGCTGAGTTTTTAAACAGATTGGAGGCAAACATTATTTTATCCTCTTCCGCGCACTTGCATATTTTTAAGACATCCTCAGTGTTTTCTATCCAGCGTAGAGATGCAACGGCCCCTTCATTGCCTGAGAATTCCATTGGTTTCCAAGACCAGAATTCTTTATAAGAACAACCATAAGACATGGTTCTTCTTCTTTTGGGAATGGGCACTTGAAGTATGGGTCCATTGTTTACGCTGTGTTCAGGTTCAGTGGGTCGTTTACTGCTATGATTACTTTTATTATCTGCTTCCCAAACTGTTTTGATAATATATGGCATTGCAACTATTATCCCTTGTGCCACTATGTGTTGAATGGCACTGTTATCCACTTGGTTTCCATTATTATCATTGTTCTGGTTATCGTTATTCGGGTTATTGTCATTCTGGTTTTCTTGGTTCATTTCGTTGTCCATCTGAATTTTAAACATTTGCCACATATTAATATCACAAAATAATATTTAATGCAAATAATCACATTACGCACATATTGATCAAAATCGTCGAACATTGCGACTTACTCTTTCTTATATAGTATGCATCCATATATATTACAATACAACTAAAATTGAAATTACACTACTATTAGGCATCCATAGCTATTGTCTAGAGATTTCTTTTTTCAAACATACACACATATTGTATATTATTATTATTATTATTATTATTATTTTATTATTATTATCACTATCACTGATATGGGTTCATCCAGAACTCCATATTACGCTCGTTGTACTTCCAGACGAGTCATTCTCCGATCTGTCTCATCCTGTCACTACCTTCCAAAATCTCCTCACCAAAGGTTCGGAGTTCTTGCACATTCTTTGCACTCATTGGGGGTGCAGGAGCTGGTACTGGGTTTGGGAACTAGGGCATGGGTTCTTGGTAAGGATAAGGATTCTCTAAAATTTCCCTGATGTATTCATCGTTATCATAATAGGGATCTAGAGGGTCCAAATCTGGGTAAGCTGCTAGGTTTGGCATGGGTTCGTCTTCTAGTATTGGGTAGCGTTGCTGGTAATCCCTATGGTGGTCAAACCACGGGTCGTAGTTTGGGTCTAAGGGATTGGGTGCTGGTATTCTAGGTATCTCATCTGGGTTGAAATCAGGCATTAGGATTTGATTTTCTGGATTGTTTTAAATTTCCATTGGCTGGGTGGGAAACAGTGGTAATGGTTGGGGTGCTATAAGTTGCTTCAGGATAGGGTCTGCAGCTGTAGTTGCTAGGATATGAAAATTTGCTAGACTCCTATTGAGCATATCCTAGGTGTGAGCATCTGTTTCTCTCTTGGCGGCTGCAACAGCACGCTGTTGTTGTAACTTTTTCATTCTCTTCCTACATTCATGCGCTCCCCTACTGAACCATCCTCTCTTTTTAGGAGGGAATGGCTCTTCAGACTGAGCCTTAAACACGAATATACCATCTTCATTGTCAGCTGAATACCCTGAGAGGGCAGGCTGTGAAGAGGTGCCTTCGCTCCTAGGTGAGCTGGACAATTGACGGTAGGCGTCGGAAGGTCCTTGGTCGCTCATACTGTAAACTAACAAATAGTCAAATATCACACAACAATAAAATACAATTATGCACGTAGTTTCGTAATTTATTTCCTAACATATTGAATAATATCTTGGTGTTAGCTGAACACTCCTGTGGCTGAATCAGTGGCTTTGCTCTGATACCACCTTATGTCGCAACCCCCGTCTCCTAACTACCCGGGAACGGGCGGCCGCGGCCATTTTCGGTGGTATCAGTGTTTATCATTTTGGCAGCGGAAATTACATCAGGACCGTAGTTAGGAAAAATTTTATTAGAGTAAAATACCACGCTTTTAATATATTAAATACATGGGAAAATCCAAAGTTTCAAGTACACATATTTTTAATAGAGATAAACCCTATTTTATTTAATAAAAACATCTCTTTATTTTAGGTAACTTTATATTTTTCCAAGCCTTCAGTGCTGTCCAGCTGGCTTCTATTTGGCTTTCACATTTTATTACCTGAAACGCGTTTAAAAACATTTTTTCAGTGGGAAATACTGGTGAGTGAATCCCAGTTTAATAAAGTTAAGTAAAACCATTGTACAGTATTGAGGGCGGTCGCGCAATTACATTTGTTTCCATCAACTTTAATTACCACTCACGGTACTGTCAACCTGACTTGTGGTCATGTTACTACTCACAATGTAGCAACAAATTTTGTATACGAAACCCCAACATACCGATGATAATTGTAGAATACAAATACTCAATCCCTATTTAATATAATATTAATTATGTGAGGTTTTGTAAAAATAGTTTGCAAAAAGGAGATTACTCACATTGCTGTCTTAGGGTTTTCCTTATGGATTTCCTGGTGGTTATCTATTAATTACACAAATGCACACGCGTTAGTATAATAACCCAATATTTACATTAGTAATACCATCCCCGAGACGGCATTCTAACGACTACGTCGGGCAGAACCACGACAGCCGTTACGGAACCCTGGATCAATCGGGCAGCGTATCTAATACGTAACCAGGGTTATGATACTTACAACGAGGCAGAGCTTCGCTAATTAGGGGGGTATAATGCCCGAAAATCAATTTAGCTATATAGAAATTCTACAGAGAGAAGAGATTTGGTGCGAGTTGGGACCGAAGCCGATGCCCTCAATTTATAGGGCTGCATTTTGACTTCTTCGCGCCCCGCGAAGATGGTAGCCAAGGGCTACGCGGCCCGCGACGTAGGCTGGGTAGGCCCTAGCATGGCCCAGTGAAGGGGTAAGGTCCCAAAAAACCTTGTAACAAGTACTTAGGACCATACCACAACCTCGTCTTTCAGCCTTTCTGGCCTTGCGCGGCCGCGCACTGGTCCTACAAAGTAGGCTTAAGAGACAGATAGCAGACATACTTGCGCGCCAAAAGGAAATCATAAATCCTTGCGCTTTCCTCCATAAACAAAGGATGAAAATCCTAAGATAAACACTTCCGCCTAATAACATCCAGACTTGGATATTATTTAACCAATTGGTGCCACACGATAAAGAGTCACACAAGATTATGGCAATAACCTTCTAGAAGGACCCAATCGTACACCACTAAACGGTTACAACCGTCTGGACACGTGTCATCACCTCAGGCATCCCTGAAATCACGATGATGGCATGTAATTGGAGAGAAACCTCCACTTGATCACTTTCCACGTGGCAAACCCCCAGCCATAGATCCAAACAGCGATCCGTGTGCACTCACGTCGGATCGAGAAGCTTAACGGAAGGAAATGTAACCGCTCACGGGGTTAGCATCTTCCCGCCCACATTTCACCAACGAGTTTTCCCGCCCAAAACTCTCGGCTATAAATGTGAGAACAATTCAGGTATGAAATTCAAGTTGCACACACTTCGTCAATACTTCTTCTTCTTCTTCATAAACACATACTTATTCTCACGCCGGAGTCGGGTCAAGGAGAGAAGCCCTCTTCTCCCCTTGACGAGGCTAACGGTGCTTTGTTTTGCAGAGTTTACCGGAGAAGAAGGTCAGTAGCATCGAGTCAAACGAGAGAGAACAACCCCCTTTTATGCAGATCCAGACCCCCAAGATAATTCGATCCCGGTCAATTATCTAGTGTTTCTTCACCTAGTCATCGATCTAGCTTCGACACACGTCTAACACGTGGCAGCCCCGGGCTGCGCCTCATGTCCCTTCGCTCGCGGCCCGCGTAAGACCAAGGCAAGGTCTTCGCAGCCCGCCACAGCCATTAAAAATTTGATTTTTAATTTAATTTAATAAAATAAAGGTATTCGGGGCCCGTTTGCGTATACGGGGTATATTTTAGGATGTATTGGTATATTTTAAATATTTTTAGGGTGTTGAAAAATTTAGTAGGGTTGTTATATCCTCCCCACCGTGTTTTAGAACTCGTCCTCAAGGTCTACTGGAATAGATGCAGGTATTTCCTTTGCATTTCTGATTCAAGCTCACAAGTGTACTCTGGTCCTCTCTTGGAATCCCATTTTACTTTGACCAGAACTAATCTCTTGTGCTTGAGGTTTTTAACTTTCCTGTCTTCGATCTGTAGAGGCTTCTCCACAAATTTTAACTGCTCATTTACCTTTATATCCTTAAGAGGTACTACCAGTGATTCATCAGCTAAGCATTTCTTGAGATTAGATACATGAAATACATCATGTATTCCTGCCATTTCCTCTGGCAGTTGTAGCTGATAGGCTACAGGTCCTATTTTTCTAATAATTTCAAAAGGTCCAACATACCTAGGGATTAGCTTTCTTCTTTTTATGAATCTTACCACTCATTTCCAAGGAGAGACTTTCAATAACACTTTGTCTCCTACTTGAAATTCCAATGGCTTTCGTCGTTTATCAGCATAACTCTTTTGTCGGTCACGTGCTGCTTTCAGTCGTTCCTTGACTTGAATGATTTTGTCTGTTGTTTCTTGCACTATCTCTGGTCCAGATAGTTGGTTTTCTCCAATTTCTGCCCAACAAACTGGGGTTCGGCACTTTCGTCCATAGAGTGCTTCGAATGGTGCAGCATTGATGCTTGTGTGATAACTGTTATTGTATGAAAATTCTATTAATGGTAAGTGATCGTCCCAATTACCTCCGAAATCAATTACACAAGCTCTAAGCATATCCTCCATTGTCTGAATTGTCCTTTCGCTTTGTCCGTTCATTTGAGGGTGATAGGCTGTGCTTAGATTTAACTTGGTTCCCATTGCTTTTTGGAAACTTGCCCAAAAATGAGAGGTAAAACGACTATCTCTATCATAAACAATTGATAAAGGAATTCCATGTAAAGAAACAATTTCATTTACATATAACTTAGCTAATTGTTTCATACTGAAAGTTTCCTTCATTGGTAGGAAATGAGCTGATTTAGTTAGTGATGTGCTAAAAGTGGTTTAACTAAATTAACTAAATTAAACCCTAAACTAGACTCTCTAAGTTTTAAATTTATAAAACTAAGACTCTCTAAACCCTAAACCACATGACCGGCAAGTGTACCGATCGATGCAGTATAGCCTAAGGAAGTCCGAGTATCGAACCCAAGAGACTCTACTAAATTATGCTAACGACTCTATCTAGACTTAGACTGACACGGACTTTAACTAATTGTTTATTTAATGAGGGGGGTTTCTAAAAATCCTAAATGAATAATAAAATAATGCTAAAAGACTAGACACGAACTTGAACGAAGGCTTTGACCAGTGGCGATGAAGACTACCTAGGCTAGACGCAAGCTAAACTCAGAATGGATTTCTACTCGATGATTTTGTGGTGTGGAACCGGGATCTTAGGATACTAAACCTATTAAGACACCACTAAGCCCCTCAAACACTCTCAAGGCGATTCTTGTGGCACTACCTAGGCTGTTACGCTTACCGGTTTTCTAGATTTCCTCTCAGTCCTCTAGTTTCTTGAAAGTGCCTATATAAGACGCTCTACCTCTCAGCGCGAACGTCTCAATCAACTACGGGTTTTAATCTTGGTTTAATAGACAATGGAATGTTAAGGACTTATAACCAAACCGAGACCTTTTAATAACCTCGAGCCTCACAGCGACAAGTTTAGCAGAACACTTGATTTTATTAAATTACCGAATATTACTTCTAAGGTTACTTACTCGATTTTCACCCTAAAGGATTAATGATCTATTACGTGATAAAGACCGTCACCTAAATCAAGAACCCTAGCACAACCCTATTATGTGATAAAGACCGTCACCAAGGATTATACGAAGCAATAAACAGTGATAAAATAATCGTCAAGCACACATATGCACCAAGTTAAATTCCCGAAGCTTTTACAATACAAGAAAAAATCCACAACCACGCCAAAAATCGAATAAAGAACCAAACTTTATTTAACTATTGTCATTAGCCTAGGTAGTTGAAGATATTTAGCCAAGAATCATAACCACTAAAAAGAAACAAGTTTTGAATAACAAATAAGTCATGTTCATAATTTTAATAACACCAAGTAAATTAAAACCAAAACTAACTCGTTTGCGAAATCGTGACTCGAATCTTGATCGTGGCTTTGAACCCTCAAACCAATCTTTATTCCTTCTCCTTGATCGCCCTTCTGTTCTCGTCTGATTTGATGTTAAATAAGATTCTCCTTTTTTCGTCTGATGTTCTCGATTCTCCTTTTTTCCCCCAAAGTCGGTTCTCCTATATATATCTTTTATGTGCACCGCTTTTTTTTCCTTGCGGCCCAATGAAAAATAATATGCAGCCACCTTTATTCGTCCAGCTTAATGTGATCTCATCTCAATGTAATTCTTGGTCCAATTGGATTTCTAATAATAATCTTTACATGGCCCATAATCCACATATCATGTAAACATTGCTGATACCCATTTTAACGGCCCCTTTTTACTAATAATAATGGCTCATTCTATACTCACCCCCTATTTCCTGATTACACCCCCTTGTGAGAGGAAAACTGTCGGTCCCACGCAGGCCCCACCTTTAAGTATGTGAGAGGAGGGGGGTGAAAAAAGTAAATAAGGGGGTGCGTATAGTAGCACCCATAATAATATATATATTGGCTTCCTTTAATAGATAACATAGAGATAGCGGGCTCGGCCAACTCACAGAAAATAGCGGCAATTTTATTTCAATCACTGGCGTCCCACTCTGCCCAACTGGCTGGTTGTTTTCATATTACTCGTTTTTGCTCCATTTGCACCAGGACCTAGCAAAGCACAAAATAATGTAATATAATACTAAACTAAATAAAAAAATAACTATATAAAAATTATACAATTTACACGGGACAAATATGTGTATTTTACCCCAAATCAAATATCCCCACACTTAACCTTTTTTTGTCCCCGAAAAAGAATTATGCAAAACGGAATCATAGTCGGAATAATCATTCGGGACAAAAGCTTAATTTACTTATTAAAACCGAAACTTGTGTTAGCCGCGATTGCAAGTATATCGATCCTCTTAAACCCAACCCGGTTCCAAGCCCTTATCATGCAAGTTTAGTTCAAGTGCGGTCAATCTACCTAGGGTCTCACGCTAAGAATCGCAAGTCCACCTAATCCCGCCTCAAGCTTATAGGACAAAAGGAACAACCACTGGGTTATTTCCTAACCGCTTTATACCAAGATCAAGAGAGCTTAAAATCAAATCTATTCTCATTTTTTTTCACTTTTTCATTTTTTTTTCGAGCATAGACGTTGTTTTCCCTAACCCAGAGGCATTCCGGCTGTAGAGTCGCTATCCCCAACTCGGATTACTTAGGCTTCGGTACTTTTTATTTATTTTTTTCTTTATTTGCAAGGTCGATTTCACATACCCTAGAGGTAATCCGGCTGTAGAGTCGCTATCCCCAACCACAGACTACATAGGAATGGCTACTTTCATTTAGTTTCTAGCTCGTTTATTTCTTCTTTCTTTCTTTTTTTCATTTTTCCACGAGATAATGACCAAAAACTCTAACGATCTTAGCTTATAACGGCATCACTTATACTATTATTGGCGGTTTCAATTTCCCCACTTTCCCTAGATGATAACCCACTAGTAGACCGACAATTAGGTATATTTAAGATCAAAGGAACCCATAACCGAATCGAGCCTACCCGCACATCCCAAACTAGACACAAGCTCAATTATATTATCTCATATTATCATTATTTGAACCCGAACAAAAATCCGACTTTTCTATCATTTTCCGTTTTAATTTTGCAAACTTCTTATTTCAAAAGACATTTTCTGATTTTTTAATTTTTTTTTTAATTTTTAATACTCAAGACACTACTAACTGGACACTAAACGATAGTTTCCCATCCCCACACTTAAACTCTACATTGCCCTCAATGTAGGATGGAAACCGACTCAAAAGAACTAAAAATAAATAAGAAATAAAAAACCAAAAGGGCAAATCGGAAAGGACTTAGCTGGTTTAATTCGTGCGTAAGCTCCAAAATCTTGTCCAATCCAGCTCGATCGTATAGCATTTCATTCGCGATCGGCTTGACTCCAACTGGTATGCTCGATAAGTGCCCGAAATTTGAATAAACAACTCCAAACTCACCCGAATGGAGATTGAGTACGGGTGGTACATATTCGAACCTGCATCAACAAAAACAAGCAAAATACCAAAGCAATACCGACTCGAAACACAAAAATGACTCAAAACTTCTAACTTAGACGCATAGTACACAAAACAAAAGCATAATGCAGGCACATACCTCGTGTTCGACGACTCGAGCCAGCGACGGTGGTGGTATGGTGAAGACAGATAGTGATGGTGATGATGGAAACAATGGTGTAATGGGCGGATGAAGATGGTGGTGGGTTGTATTGAAAAGTGAAACAAAATTTGGGCCAGAGTCTGATTTTTCTCGTCATACACAACTCACGCGGCCCGCCTAAATGTTTAGGGTAAGTTGATGCGGGCCGCGCGCGTCTGATTCTTTCAAAATTCCATTAAGTCCATACGGCGCGCGTGAAAGTGAACATATAGGCTATGCGGGCCGCCTGAACATCAAACAGCAGCTATATAATCGACAGCAACAGCAGATTGCTGATTTTAACTTTTAATTAATACCCAAAATGCCCCTGCACCTTATTTCGTCGTTTTGAACAGTAAACATACCTGGGCAATGCTCGTCTGCTGAGTTCGGCCTTCATGAAGAGGCGTGTACCTGCAAAAACTTTTACGACACACAAAAGACGCAAAACACGAAACTACGCAAATCACCTAACTAACGACACGACATGAACTACGACTCAAAATACAAACTCTACAAGTAAATCACAACTGTTCACGCACTTACGGAGGATCATATAAGCGGAGCTCACCTCCACACCAACTCTTACGGGCCTTAGCTCTACCATCTCTAATATCACCCGCATTTCCCTTTACTTTCTCATACCTCTCCCAATCTCTCGACTCGTCATCGGGCGGTTTGAATCTAAATGTATCATCTTTATACCTATCCCCACACTGAGCCTTACTTAGCGTCGCTAACTTAGATTCCAACCTCATCAATCTCTCTTCCAACTCGACTCTCCTATCAGGTGGATCCCCACACTTGGGTTTTAACACCTCTTCTAAACTCGGCTCACTCACCACCTCTTTCTCCTCTCTCTCATTCTTCTCACTCTCCTTCACCGACGCTACCGCCTCAACTCCCTCACTTGGCCCCCTCGCATTATTCACCTTGAAAACTACCGATTCGTCTTCCGCTCTAAGTGTGATTGTGCCTAAGAATACATCTATAAGCGCTTTAGCCGTGTTCAAGAACGGGCGCCCTAAAATCAACGGCACTTTATCATTGGCCTCCATATCTAACACTACAAAATCAGCCGGAAAGACAAACTTATCCACTTTCACTAACAAATTCTCAACAATTCCCCTAGGGTACTTAACCGTCTTATCTGCTAACGAGAGGGTCATATGAGTTGGCTTCAAATCACCAAGGCCTAGTTTTTCGTAAAATGAATATGGCAACAAATTAATACTAGCACCAAGGTCTGCCAACGCGTGGTTTTTAACATTACCACCAAACAAACATGGGATCGTGAATATGCCTGGATCGGTGAGTTTCTCAGGAAGTTTATTCAGAATCACTGCAGAACACTCTCCATTCAATGGAGTACTAGAACACTCACCTACCCTATCCTTACGCTTGAGAAAATCCTTAAGGAACTTGACGTACTTAGGCATGCATCTCAGGGCCTCTATGAACGGAAGATTCACCTTTAGCTGGGTGAACATCTCAAGAAATTTCTCGTATTCCCTAGCATATATCTGTTGCCTAGCACGGGCGGGAAACGGAAGGCAAGAAATATCAATCACTGGCGGTGGCCGAACCTTCGTCGGCTGCTTCTCCACTTTCTTCTCTACCTGAGGCTCCTCGGCGTGTGCGGTACTTGCTGGGTCTAGCCTATGTTGCACCTTACCTGGGGCCTCCATCTCAATCTCCTCATCTACCTCAGCATCACTCTCTAACTCAACATTCTCTCTCACTACCTCTCCTAAACTCATCCCACTACGAGTAGTAATTGCTTTCACAGAATGGTTAACTGGGTGAGTGGTACCTGAATACTGACCAGAAGGGGACTCTTTCAACTGCCTAGCTATATCCCCTACTGTTCTATTAAGATCTAAAAGAGTGGACTCTTGATTTTTAAGCTGAAGTTCGTGACTCTTATTAATCTGATCTTGAGCTTGCATGAACGCCTAATTCTGCGTCATCATCTGGGCGAACATCTCCTCTAACCTACTCAAATTTCCCTCTGAACCTTTTCAACTACCTTGACCCTCTTTATTCGACCCTCCACTAGTGTAAAGACCCGGCCCCCTATTTTGATACTGACCAGATGGGAAACCAGGGGGATTTCCAGAAGAACGATAACCACTATTGTTGCCACTACCCTGCCAGCTGGAGTTGTAATTGGAATTGAACAGATTCGTAGGACCCCTAGACTGACCGGCTATGTACTCTACCTGCTCTAACGTAAGTGTGGGACACTCGAGCGTGTCGTGACCTCCCCTACAAAGCTCACACCTATCAACTTTCTTCTTAATCTCATCCAACTCTTTCCTCATCTCTTGCCTCATCTCTTTCCTCAAATTCTCGACTACAGCAGCTACCGATGGATCCAAGCTAACTTGGTTTACCCCTCGACCGGCCGAGGTGGTAGGAACAGGAATGGAAGTCCTGCCGATAGAGCTGTAGTCCATATCAGAGTGGGCGAAACTCTCAAACAATTCATTACACTCATTCACCGTCTTCTTTCCCATAAGCTGCCCTCCTGCTGAAGTATCAAAGCGAGCTCTAATCTCAGGAGTAAGACCATTGTAAAACTTCTCACCTAACGCCCAATCAGACAAACCATGCTGCGAACAACGAGAGAGAAGCGTCTGAAAACGCTCCCAAGCTAAGTGATACGGCTCATCAGGCTCCATACGGAAGGAGTGAATCTGATCATGAAGGCGAGACGCCTTGGCTGGCGGGAAGTATTTGGCTATGAAAGCATCGCGAAGACCTGCCCAAGTAGTGAAAGTGCCTGCGGGCTGAGAATCGAACCAGACGGCTGCGCGTCCAGCGAGTGAGAATGGAAAGACTTGAAGGTATCTTGTCTCTAGATTGACACCCTCGATGGAGAAGGTGCCACAAAGACGAGTGATTCGATTTATGTGAGCGGGAGCATCCTCGTCTTCACGACCATGGAACTGGCAAGAATTGGTAATGGCGGTCATGATGTATGAAGGAATCTGCCAAGACCTATCATTTGCAATGGCGGGAAGGGTGATGGGTGAAGTAGCACCGGTGAAACTGGTGGTAGCCTGCTGGTAAACGGTGCGGTTCTCCATGGCGGGTGGAGGACTAGGTGTACGAGAACGGGAGGTTGGTGGGGAAACGTGTGGTGATGGCTTCGGTGTGAAATCGAAAGCGGGGGTGGACTGCGAAAACGAATAAGAGCTAGAAGAAGCTACCTCGGACGCAGAAGACGAGAAGGAAGACTTGATCGTAAACGGATTCGGCGGAGGTCCCTGCGAACGCGTATGGGGCATCCAATGCAAAACCAAATACGAACAAGCGAGAAGACTCTAACAACGACTCACTAATCTAGAAAGAACACTAAAGCAAATATTTTTTTTTAGACTCCTACGACTCGACAAACACAAATAGCACGTAATATGTCAAACAAGTCCAAACAAAGTAATCAACGCAATCGCCAAAGAGTCCCCGGCAACGGCGCCAAAAACTTGATGTGCTAAAAGTGGTTTAACTAAATTAACTAAATTAAACCCTAAACTAGACTCTCTAAGTTTTAAATTTATAAAACTAAGACTCTCTAAACCCTAAACCACACGACCGGCAAGTGTACCGATCGATGCAGTATAGCCTAAGGAAGTCCGAGTATCGAACCCAAGAGACTCTACTAAATTACGCTAACGACTCTATCTAGACTTAGACTGACACGGACTTTAACTAATTGTTTATTTAATGAGGGGGGTTTCTAAAAATCCTAAATGAATAATAAAATAATGCTAAAAGACTAGACACGAACTTGAACGAAGGCTTTGACCAGTGGCGATGAAGACTACCTAGGCTAGACGCAAGCTAAACTCAGAATGGATTTCTACTCGATGATTTTGTGGTGTGGAACCGGGATCTTAGGATACTAAACCTATTAAGACACCACTAAGCCCCTCAAACACTCTCAAGGCGATTCTTGTGGCACTACC
The DNA here is from genome assembly GCA_030545235.1 of Helianthus tuberosus. NCBI lineage: Eukaryota > Viridiplantae > Streptophyta > Magnoliopsida > Asterales > Asteraceae > Helianthus > Helianthus tuberosus. The sequence goes on from JARYGA010008500.1 coordinate 21,529, forward strand.
TAGGCTGTTACGCTTACCGGTTTTCTAGATTTCCTCTCAGTCCTCTAGTTTCTTGAAAGTGCCTATATAAGACGCTCTACCTCTCAGCGCGAACGTCTCAAGCAACTACGGGTTTTAATCTTGGTTTAATAGACAATGGAATGTTAAGGACTTATAACCAAACCGAGACCTATTAATAACCTCGAGCCTCACAGCGACAAGTTTAGCAGAACACTTGATTTTATTAAATTACCGAATATTACTTCTAAGGTTACTTACTCGATTTTCACCCTAAAGGATTAATGATCTATTACGTGATAAAGACCGTCACCTAAATCAAGAACCCTAGCACAACCCTATTATGTGATAAAGACCGTCACCAAGGATTATACGAAGCAATAAACAGTGATAAAATAATCGTCAAGCACGCATATGCACCAAGTTAAATTCCCGAAGCTTTTACAATACAAGAAAAAATCCACAACCACGCCAAAAATCGAATAAAGAACCAAACTTTATTTAACTATTGTCATTAGCCTAGGTAGTTGAAGATATTTAGCCAAGAATCATAACCACTAAAAAGAAACAAGTTTTGAATAACAAATAAGTCATGTTCATAATTTTAATAACACCAAGTAAATTAAAACCAAAACTAACTCGTTTGCGAAATCGTGACTCGAATCTTGATCGTGGCTTTGAACCCTCAAACCAATCTTTATTCCTTCTCCTTGATCGCCCTTCTGTTCTCGTCTGATTTGATGTTAAATAAGATTCTCCTTTTTTCGTCTGATGTTCTCGATTCTCCTTTTTTCCCCCAAAGTCGGTTCTCCTATATATATCTTTTATGTGCACCGCTTTTTTTTCCTTGCGGCCCAATGAAAAATAATATGCAGCCACCTTTATTCGTCCAGCTTAATGTGAGCTCATCTCAATGTAATTCTTGGTCCAATAGGATTTCTAATAATAATCTTTACATGGCCCATAATCCACATATCATGTAAACATTGCTGATACCCATTTTAACGGCCCCTTTTTACTAATAATAATATATATATTGGCTTCCTTTAATAGATAACATAGAGATAGCGGGCTCGGCCAACTCACAGAAAATAGCGGCAATTTTATTTCAATCACTGGCGTCCCACTCTGCCCAACTGGCTGGTTGTTTTCATATTACTCGTTTTTGCACCATTTGCACCAGGACCTAGCAAAGCACAAAATAATGTAATATAATACTAAACTAAATAAAAACAAAAAATAACTATATAAAAATTATACAATTTACACGGGACAAATATGTGTATTTTACCCCACATCAGTTAGCCTGTCTACAATCACCCAGATTGTATCATTACCTTTTCTTGGTTTGGGTAATTTGGTAACAAAATCCATTGTTATCAATTCCCATTTCCACACTGGCATTTCTAAATGCTGCAATAAACCTGAGGGTTTCTGATGTTCAGCTTTAACTTGTGAACATGTTAAACATTTAGAAACATAAGCTGCTATATCCTTCTTCATTCCTATCCACCAGAAATTCTTTCTTAAATCCTTATTCTAATATACGATGGCGTAGGTTTCCTAGTTTAGGTATCCACATTCTTTTCTTATAGAATCTCCAAATTCCATATGTTCCTTGTTCTAATTCCTTAATGTTGATGCAGATTTTGTGTCCGATGCTTGTCGAATAGATTAGATTTATTTTACGCTGAATTTGTAATAGTTAGTGAAACGGTCTATCGAACGTGTATAGACCCGCTCGTTTGAAGTGGTCAAACGAGAGGGTTATTCGGTTGACCGTGTGGGTTTTGCTAGACAAAGATTATGGTTGTATAATGTTTTGCGTCGAAGGATAAGGCATCGAAGGATTGTGTATATCCTTCGATGAGCTCGAAAGATATCCATCGATAGATGAAGATGGACCTCGAAGGATATGCCATCCTTCGAGGTATATGTGTATCTTTCGATAACTGGATGATCGACAGATGATCTATCGATCGGTCAGTTTGATCCTTCGACCATACAACCTGTGTTGGGTATAAATACCAACACTTTGTCATTTGCAAACCCAAGAGAGTGTAAGAGAGTGTAAGAGAGTGAGAGGAGGTTTGAGACCTCACCCAGGGAGAGATCACCACTTGATCTCTCCCGGAATGTATACTCCTTTGGTATTAGTTCGGTTATTATGTAATCGGGCCGATTTGTAACGTTTTACTACCGGATTAATACAAAGTTGTTTGTTTATCATTGCTAATCTCTTCCGTCTTTGAACATAATCACAAGAATCACGGTTTCGGCCCCAGAAACCCGGTCCTACAATTGGTATCAGAGCCATGGTGCCCGATTTAGTAAATCTAACAGTTTACTAAGTCACATGTGCTCTAGATCTGTGATTTTTGTGCTTTTTGTTCAAGATGTAAAAATGGTGAAAATCAAGAAAAACTCAGATCTGGACCCGAATATTCAGATCTGTGCTGAAACGAGTGTTGGGTTTTATGTTTTTCACCTAAACATTCAAGTTATCATCATCAAAAACTGTATACAAAGTGTTTTCGTCAAATCTGCAAATTTACACAGTCGCTGTGTTCTTGATGTTCTTGGCAGCTTCATATTTCGAAAGATGTAAAGGTACCCCGAAAGATGTAAGGAACTTTGAAAGATCAAACAGTTTTTCGAAGGGTCATTTTGAGGTATTCGAAAGGTCATCTCACAACTTCGAAAGATCATCAGTTCTATCGAAGGATCAGCCCTTGTCTTCATACCCCGAATGATGTTAAGCCTCATGTTTCGAAGGATCCAGATACTTTGTGGGAATCTTCAACAACATCGAAAGATACCTGTATTCGAAAGATATCTGGATCGAAAGATCAGATGATTTCGAAGGATCAGTCGAAGGATCCAGATCGAAGGATCCAGATCGAAGGATCCAGATCGAAGGATCCAGATCGAAGGATCCAGATCGAAGGATCCAGCATATTTCGAAGAAATTTGTTTAACCGAAAGATCCAGATGTTTCGAAGGAGCCAGATGATGTGGAATGATGAAAACATTTTGATTAAAAAAAAAAAATGATGAGAACTTGATTTTATTTGAAAAATGTGGGGTAGTCACGGTTACCGATGCAAATGTAAAAAATGGTGACGCGACTATTATGGGCCAAAAACCAAAAATGGAATGGTATGTTCACTTCCGCACGTCAATGTTTATGATTGTTACCGGTTATTCGTAAATGTTCGAAAGCATTTTGTTTATTGTCATATTCTCGCATTTGAAGACGAACGTATGAACCTTGAACGTCAACACCGGTCCTAACGAGTTCACAAAGTCTTTGGAGGGATACAAGTCGGATCCGATGGGGTACTAGGCGATATTGCTTTATCAACTAGAATATGCAACGAAGAAATCCTTTTTGTTTATTGTCATATTCTCGCATTTGGTAACGAATGAATGAACCTAGAATGTCAACACCGGTCCTAACGAGTTCACAAAGTCTTTGGAGGGATACAAGTCGGATCCTACGAGGTACTAGGGGACGTTCTTATTCAACTAGAATATGCAAAGAAGAAAGTCGTTTTCGTGATTTTTCGGAACCGAGAACATTCAATAAAGATTGACGACAGTTCCGCTCAGTGGAGGGAATTGGTGAACATTTGACGACAGTTTCTTTGAAGTGGAAAGAATCTGTTAAGGTTTAGAGATTTTACCAAAGAAATGGGGGATAAAAATGTTGAATTTCTTCGGTAAATTTCTAAACGCAATCACAGGTGGTAGAGTTTGTGATTTTCTGGTGATACAAACGGTTCGGCGTGGAATGTTTTGCACAGACACATATTTGAGAATTTTAATTAATTCTCCAGCCAGCGTGAAGGGTTTTGCACGGAAAAATACAGGTTTCTAAAGTCTACAGTAGTTACAAAAGCGCTGTTCACTGAAGACCTGGGGAATCTTAATGAAAGCTGATAGTTCAAGGCTGAAGACCTGCAGGATTCGGTTTTGGGTTTGATGTTTCTTTGGGATTTTACAGGGATCTGGGGGTAACTCAATTCGTTGAGTTTGCAAACGATGTACTTGGTCAAGCTGACTTCCTGAGTACTGATGCTGAAGATCCGTAGTGCATTACGTGGTCAACTTCACAAAGGCGAGACAATGAGATCTGGATGTAGTTCAACTAAGCATGCTGGTTGAGCTTGCAAGGGATACACTTGGTCTAGCTGACTTTCCTGAGTGTTGATGCTGAAGATTAAAGTGCATTACTTGGTCGATTCCACAAAGACGGTTTACAGAAGACAGTTCACCAGAAATCTCTATCGATGTAGTATGCTTGTATGAAATAGAGTTCTTATGACAAGATCAAGACTTGATGCAGTTCTTAAAGATTGGAACCCTTATCAAATGCCGGTTGGAGTATTGGAAGATCAGCGGAAGATCGGTCAATTGAGGAAATTGCACAACACCCAACACGGATACGCGTACTTTAAGGGGGAAATATTATACAAGGAGCATCAAGATACTACTTACCTGGATCATCGGTCAAGGGGGAATTTGTTAACACAGAGAAGATGAATACTTGACTGAAGATCGATTGCAGTTGCATTTTCAGCATTCGACAGCAACGGACAAGGGGGAATTTGTTGATGCAGATTTTGTGTCCGATGCTTGTCGAATAGATTAGATTTATTTTACGCTGAATTTGTAATAGTTAGTGAAACGGTCTATCGAACGTGTATAGACCCGCTCGTTTGAAGTGGTCAAACGAGAGGGTTATTCGGTTGACCGTGTGGGTTTTGCTAGACAAAGATTATGGTTGTATAATGTTTTGCGTCGAAGGATAAGGCATCGAAGGATTGTGTATATCCTTCGATGAGCTCGAAAGATATCCATCGATAGATGAAGATGGACCTCGAAGGATATGCCATCCTTCGAGGTATATGTGTATCTTTCGATAACTGGATGATCGACAGATGATCTATCGATCGGTCAGTTTGATCCTTCGACCATACAACCTGTGTTGGGTATAAATACCAACACTTTGTCATTTGCAAACCCAAGAGAGTGTAAGAGAGTGTAAGAGAGTGAGAGGAGGTTTGAGACCTCACCCAGGGAGAGATCACCACTTGATCTCTCCCGGAATGTATACTCCTTTGGTATTAGTTCGGTTATTATGTAATCGGGCCGATTTGTAACGTTTTACTACCGGATTAATACAAAGTTGTTTGTTTATCATTGCTAATCTCTTCCGTCTTTGAACATAATCACAAGAATCACGGTTTCGGCCCCAGAAACCCGGTCCTACACTTAATCATTCCTTTCAGTTTCTCAGTATCATTCTTCATTACTGATTCTTGTGCTTTTCTAATCTGTTCATTTAAATCTTTCTGTAAATTTAATTTAAGAGAACGCACTCTTTTTGGCTTTTCATGATACTTTCGACTTAAAGCATCAGCTACCACATTAGCCTTTCATGCATGATACTGGATATTACAATCATAATCATTAAGAATCTCCATCCAGCGTCTTTGTCTCATATTCAACTCCTTTTGCCCGAAGACATACCTTAAACTCTTATGGTCGGTGAAAATGGTAAACTTACTGTCGTAAAGGTAATGTCTCCAAATATTAAGGGCAAAAATTATGGCTCCTAATTCCAAGTCAAGGGTTGAATAATTCTCTTCATGATTCTTAAGTTGTCTGGACGCACAGGCTATAACCTTTTGACGTTGCATCAATACACATCCATAACCTAACTTAGAAGCATCACAATAGACTACAAAGTCTTCAGTTCCTTCTGGTAACGCTAGTATGGGTGCATTGGTTAACCTTTGCTTAAGAATTCTAAAGGCTTCTGCTTGTTTTGGCCCCCATTCAAACTAAACAGATTTACAAGTTAGCTTAGTTAAGGTGGCTATTCTAGAAAAATCTTGAATAAGTCTTCTATAATAACCGGCCAATCCTAAGAAACTTCTAACCTCGGTTGGTGATTCAGGGGTTTTTCATTTATTAATCACCTCGATCTTGGTGGGATCCACATGAATTCCTTCATGATTGACTAAGTGTCCAAGAAACTGTACTTGTTCTAACCAAAACTCGCACTTTGAAAACTTTGCATAAAGCTTTTCTTTTCTCAATAAACTTAGAAGTGCGTGCAAATGCTTTGCATGTTCTTCTTTACTCCTAGAGTAAATGAGAATATCACCTATAAAGACAATTATGAATTTATCCAAATATGGCTTACATATTCGAGCTCCTTGCAATTGATCGAACACATCGTCAATTCTTGGTAATGGATACCGACTTTTGATCGTGACCTTGTTCAATTTTCGGTAGTCAATGCACATACGCATTGATCCGTCTTTCTTTTTAACGAATAAAATCGGCGCTCCCCACGGCGATGAACTTGGCTGTATGAATCCTTTCTCCAACAATTCGTCTAAATGTTTCTTCAGTTCCTGCATTTCTACGGGTGCCAAACGGTAAGGTACTTTGGCAATTGGTGATGTTCCTGGTAACAGATGGATTCTGAATTCAACTTCTCTGTCTGGTGGTAGTCCTGGTAATTCTTCTGGAAACACATCTGGAAACTGAGATAATACTGGAATATCTTTCAGTTCTTTTCCTTTAGTGTTAGTGATTATGGAAATCAAATACACTAATGATCCTTTTCTTATATAACTTGTTGTTTTCATCACAGAGATGAATTTTGTGGATCTAGAGGGCTTATCTCCTTTTATTGTGATCTTTTCACCCCTTGGTGAATTTACTTGAATCGACTTTTGATCACATAAAATACTGGCTTTATTGGCTATTAACCAATCCATTCCTAATACAACATCAAATCCTGCCAGATTTATTTGATAAAGGTTTGCAATAAACTTTTGATTTAAAAACTCTATTCTTGCTCCCTACAAGATTTCAGAAATCTTAATGGTTTCTCCATTTGCGGTTTCTACTAAACATTCTTGTGGGAGTTTAGTTAATGGTCAATTGAGAACTTTGCAAAATGAAGTATTAATAAAACTTTGGTTTGCACCAGAGTCAAATAATACTTTAGCAAAAATATCATTAACTAAAAGCGTACCGGCTATCACGTCCGGAATCATTTTGGCTTCATCTGCAGTCAGAACAAATGCTCTAGCATTCTTAGTAGTCTTATTGCCCATGGCTAGAACTAGTTTCGGACAGTTTGGCTTGATGTGACCTTTTTCTCCACAGTTGAAGCACATTCCATTATTTGGTTTCTTCCTACAATCTTCTTCCTTGTGTCCTGGTATCTTGTAGAAATTTCAGTAAGTGGAGCATTTTCCCGAATGCTTCTTTTTGCAGGCCTTGCAGTAGGGTGCAGAGGTAGAACCTACATTTTTCCCACGGTTGGAATTTCCATAACGAAATTCTTGGGTAACCCTTTGAGCTAGGTTCCTTCTCTGGTCCTCCTCTCGTGTACGCACTAACTCATCTGTCAAGTTGTTCGCTAGTTCTACAGCTTCTTCTATAGTTTGAGGTCTAGCTGCCTTGACTACATGCCTAATCTCACTGATTAATCCCCAAATGTAACGGGAGATTAATACTAGTTCTTGTGATGCAAGGGTTGGCACTATTCTAGCATATTCAAAGAATAACGTAGTATAACCTTTACTATCTACTCCAGTCATTCTAAGATTTAGGAACTTATTTGCTATCTGTTCCTTTTCATTGGGAGGACAGAATTTCCTTTCCACCATATTCTTAAATTCCCCCCATTCCATATTGTAAACCCTGTCATTTCCCCTAGACTGGAGGAGAGTGTTCCACCATTCTAGTGCTGAGTTTTTAAACAGATTGGAGGCAAACATTATCTTATCCTCTTCCGCGCACTTGCTTATTTTTACGACAGCCTCAGTCTTTTCTATCCAGCGTAGAGCTGCAACGGCCCCTTCATTGCCCGAGAATTCCGTTGGTTTACAAGAACATAATTCTTTATTAGAACAATCATAAGACATGGTTCTTCTTCTTTTTGGGACTGGGCACTTGAAGTATGGGTCCATTGTTTACGCTGTGTTCAGGTTCAGTGGGTCGTTTACTGCTATGATTACTTTTATTATCTGCTTCCCTAACTGTTTTGATGATATATGGCATTGCATCTATTATCCCTTGTGCCACTATGTGTTGAATGGCACTGTTATCCACTTGGTTTCCATTATTATCATTGTTCGGGTTATCGTTATTCGGGTTATTGTCATTCTGGTTTTCTTGGTTCACTTCGTTGTCCATCTGAATTTTAAACATTTGCCACATATTAATATCACAAAATAATATTTAATGCAAATAATCACATTACACACATATTGATCAAAATCGTCGAACATTGCGACTTAGTCTTTCTTATATAGTATGCATCCATATATATTACAATACAACTAAAATTGAAATTACACTACTATTAGGCATCCATAGCTATTATCTAGAGATTTTTTTTTCAAACATACACAAATATTATTATTATTATTATTATTATTATTATTATTATTATTATCACTATCACTGATATGGGTTCATCCAGAACTTCATATTACGCTCGTCGTACTTCCAGACGAGTCGTTCTCCGATCTGTCTCATCCTGTCGCTACCTTCCAAAATCTCCTCACCAAAGGTTCGGAGTTCTTGCACATTCTTTGCACTCATTGGGGGTGCAGGAGTTGGTACTGGGTTTGGGAACTGGGGCATGGGTTCTTGGTAAGGATAAGGATTCTCTAAAATTTCCATGATGTATTTATCGTTATCATAATAGGGATCTAGAGGGTCCAAATCTGGGTAGGCTGCTAGGTTTGGCATGGGTTCGTCTTCTGGTATTGGGTAGCGTTGCTGGTAATCCCTATGGTCTTCAAACCACGGGTCATAGTTTGGGTCTAAGGGATTGGGTGCTGGTATTCTAGGTATCTCATCTGGGTTGAAATCAGGCATTAGGATTTGATTTTCTGGATTGTTTTCAATTTCCATTGGCTGGGTGGGAAATAGTGGTAATGGCTGGGGTGCTATAAGTTGCTCCAGGTTAGGGTCTACAGCTGTAGTTGCTAGGATATGGAAATTTGCTAGACTCCTATTGAGCATATCCTGGGTGTGAGCATCTGTTTCTCTCTTGGCGGCTGCTACAGCACGCTGTTGTTGTAACTTTTTCATTCTCTTCCTACATTCATGCGCTCCCCTACTGAACCATCCTCTCTTTTTAGGAGGGAATGGCTCTTCAGACTGAGCCTTAAACACGAATATCCCATCTTTATTGTCAGCTGAATACCCTGAGAGGGCAGGCTTTGAAGAGGTGTCTTTGCTCCTAGGTGAGCTGGACAACTGACGGTAGGCGTCGGAAGGTCCTTGGTCGCTCATACTGTAAACTAACAAATAGTCAAATAACACACAACAATAAAATACAATTATGCACGTAGTTCCGTAATTTATTTTCTAACACATTGAATAATATCTTGGTGTCAGCAGAACACTCCTGTGGCTGAATCAGTGGCTTAGCTCTGATATCACCTTCTGTCGCAACTAGGGCTGCAAACGAACCAAACGAACCGAACGAACACGAACAAGACCTGGTTCGTTTCGTTTGTTAAGAATATATGTGTTCATGAACACTTATCGAACTAGATTTTATGTTCGTGTTCGTTTGTTAAGAAAAGGAATTTGTTCGTGTTCGTTTGTGTTTGTTTGTTAATTTTAGGGAACGAACAAAAACGAACGTTGACGAACACAAATGAGCACAAACTAATATTCATGAACACAAATGGAAACAAACAAACACAAACAATCGTTCATGAACATAATATATCATACACTAACACTTATTAGACATTTAATTTGTCGAAATTTTAAATTATTTAAATAAATATAAAAACTAAAAACACTAATAAACTATCAAACACAAACGAACACGTTATCGAACGTTCACGAACATAGACGAACGAACACGACCTATGTTCATGTTTGTTCATTTAACTAAACGAACGAAATTTCTTGTTCGTGTTCATTTGTTTAACAAACGAACGAACACAAACGAACTTCCCGCCAAACGGTTCATGAACTGTTCGCTGAACGTTTGGTTCGTTTGCAGCCCTAGTCGCAACCCTCGTCTCCTAACTACCCGGGAACGGGCGGCCGTGGCCATTTTCGGTGGTATCAGTGTTTATCATTTTGGCAGCGGAAATTACATCAGGACCGTAGTTAGGAAATATTTTATTAGAGTAAAATACCACGCTTTTAATATATTAAATACATGGGAAAATCTCAAGTTTCAAGTACACACATTTTTAATAGGGATAAACCCTATTTTATTTAATAAAAACATCTCTTTATTTTAGGTAACTTTATAGCCACTTTTCCAAGCCTTCAGTGCTGTCCAGCTGGCTTCTATTTGGCTTTCACATTTTGTTACCTGAAACTCGTTTAAAAACATTTTGTCAGTGGGAAATACTGGTGAGTGAATCCTAGTTTAATCAAGTTAAGTAAAACCATTGTACAGTATTGAGGGCGGTCTAACAATTACATTTGTTTCTATCTACTTTAATTACCACCCACGGTACTGTTAACCCGAGTTGTGGTCATGTTACTACTCACAATGTAGCAACAAATTTTGTATACAAAACCCCAACAAACCGACGATAATTGTAGAATATAAATACTCAATCATTGTTTAATATAATATTAATTATGTGAGGTATTGCAAAAACAGTTTGCAAAAAGGAGATTACTCACATTGCTGTCTTAGGGTTTTCCTTAAGGATTTCCTGGTGGTTATCTATTAATTACAAAAATTCACACGCGTTAGTATAATAACCCAATATTTACATTAGTAATACCCTCCCCGAGACGACATTCCAACGACTACGTCGGGCAGAACCACGACAGCCGTTACGGAACCCTGGATCAATCGGGCAGCGTATCTAATACGTAACCGGGGTTATGATACTTACAACGAGGCAGAGCTTCGCTAATTAGGGGGTATAATGCCCGAAAATCACTTTAGCTATATAGAAATTCAAGAGACAGAAGAGATTTGGTGCGATTTGGGACTGAAGCCGATGCCCTCAATTTATAGGGCTGCATTTTGACTTTGTTGCGCCCCGCTAAGATGGTAGCCAAGGGTTACGCTGCCCGCGACGTAGGCCGCTGGGTAAGCCCTAGCCTGGCCCAGTCATCGATCTAGCTTCGACACACGTCTGACACGTAGCAGCCTCGGGTTGCGCCTCATGTCCCTTCGCTCGCGGCCCGCGTAAGATTAAGGCAAGGTCTTCGCGGCACGCCACAGCCATTAAAAATTTGATTTTTAATTTAATTTAATAAAATAAAGGTATTCGGGGCCCGTTTGCGTATACGGGGTGTGTTTTAGGACGTATTGGTATATTTTAAATATTTTTAGGGTGTCGAAAAATTTAGGAGGGTTGTTATACACCTAACACCAAAAACTAACCCCTATCCACGCCAGGGACTATATGGGGACGAAATTCAAAAACTTGAGGACTATAGGTGTAATTTTAGAAAGTTAGGGACTAAAGGTTAAAAATGGGCAAATCACAAGGACTATCCGAGCATTTTTCTCTCTATTTAATTTATAAAAATACGATAATAGTAATTAAACAAATAACGTTAATAATTAAAAATTACATATTTAAAAATAAAAACCATTACATAATCTAAAAATAAAAACCATTACATATTAAAAAAACACATGACATAAAATAAAAAAGATTACATAATTAAAATAAAACCTAAAAACTAAAAATCATTACATAAAAAATCTAATAATCCGCCAAGCCGAAATGTGATGAAATTCACGGTTGTGTTCGTGCCTAAAGTTGATGAGAGCGACATATATGATGTAGTCCTCCCCAAGGTTACCACCCGCATTTTCCACCACGGTGTGCACCGTGTCGAATCTTTCGCAATCCAAATGGGTAACCCTAAAACGAGAAGATAGCGAGTCCACAGTTTGGGTGGTCTCACCCCTATGGACGCAAAAGTATTGTAAAAATCTCCCCCAAACGAACCACTCGAGCGGTTACGCGACGTGTAGTGGCTCAAGGCTTCGACCCACGACTCGCATAATGCGATATCCTCTTCTTCAGTCCAAGGAATGGTTGACATTTTCGGTTTGTGAAGTGGAAATGAGAGAAAGGTTATAATAGACTCTAGTTAAAATGTGAGAGTTTGTAAAAGAAAATGGAAGAAGAGAGTGGTTTATAGAGGGTAAAATTTTGTTTTTTAAAAAAGTTAAGTTTTTAAAATTTTAAAAAACGGTTGTTATCAAACGGCTAATACCCACACCAAAAACTCTAGGGATGAGCAAATGTTACCCGGTACCGGTACCGAATCGGGTACGTTTTTGGTACCGACTTTTGACATTTTCGGTAACGATTCGGTACCAGTTTTTACCCTCAAATACCGGTACCGTACCAGTACCGAACCGTACCTTACCTGGTATATTCGGTACCGGTACCTACTTTTGGGGATTTTGTACTTGATTTTGTAACATGAGTGCTAAGAATCATATTCCTCATACATCGTTGTCTATTAATCTTGCACACACGAAGCAAGTTTATGAAGGTAAACTTTGATGCGTTTATCGGATTTAATCTTTTAACTAGAAGATTGACTCGCGAGCGTTGCGCCACGGCCAACGAAATTAACGTGTTGATCAGATTCACATTTACAATGTGTTAAAGTTCTTTTTGTCGGTTAAGTCTGTATTACTATCTTATACAAATAAGTAATTCACCAAATAATCTCAATACAATTAATGGTATCATAATTACTACATTACATGACTTGTATCCATATAAATAACCTGGGGGCATAAAACCATGACAAATAGCACCAATGTCACACTATAGCCAACGACCACCAACATTGAAGTTGCGGCGTCTTAACGTGGAAAAATTAGACCGACATATAAAAATAGAAAATAATAATTAACTCGATTTATGACTCGCACGCAGTGACGACTTATTAAACAGGAAAAAATAGACAACGTAAACACACTGAACCAAACACGTAAACACACTGAACCACACACGTACGGTGCCCCATGTCAACTCGCAAAATTTAGAACGAAGCGTATAACAAAACGTAAAATCGTTGAACCACACACACACATTGTGCCGTTTTAAGTCACAAAATTTATCTCTAAACGTAAAACGAATTTTTTTGCAAAATAAGAAAAACATAGGGGATCAAAGTTGAAAGTAAAAAGGTTGTGAGATTAAATTGGAAAACTAAAAACTTTTGGGTTAAAACTACAAAATCAAGTAGTTTTGGGTTTAAAGTGAAACATCAATTTTTTTTCGGAAAACCCCCAAAACATGGGGTACAACACCTCAATGCCTCAACTTGTTTTAAATTTATATTATGTAAATTTATACACACTAAACATCATGTACAACACAACTATACACAAAAAATCTCATTAAGCATCATATACAAACCCACTATGCACAAACATCTTTCAAATTAATAGTATATAAATGAACTAAAAAGTTTAAAATTACTTAAACATACTTGAAGAGGGCTTAGCTTTAGTAAATAAATACTTCACATCTACTTATCTCATTTAGTTCTGATGCCTCCCTACATTTTGTGTACTAGACAGGTCGTATTTGTGGGTTTAACTGGATACAGAACCCGAAAAGTTTATACGAATCTGAATTCGAAAATTGTGTCAGGAACCTGAACTCCACACGAATATTCGAGGTTTGACATGTTTAACCCGTTTTTTATTTATTATTTTTCATATATTAACATTTTAAAAATAAAATTTTACAAAAAAATTATAAATATATATAAAGCATTACTTTTAAATTATAAAATTTTATGTAAATTTCTCTTTTAACTTACAAATATAGCAATAAAATACCTAAGAAATTTAGTTTTTGACATAAAACACATTCAAAAAAAAAAAAAAAAAACAAAATACAAATGGGTTAACCCGCAAACCCACTTGGCTGACACGAACTTGACGTGTTTAACTAAACACATGGTCTAAACATCTACTTAAGACTTGATCTAAATATATCCCTCCCCGCTAATCATACCCCATTATGAGATTTAAAATAACAAACTTCACATGTAAATATGTGAGAGGAGAGAGGGAGTATAAGTAGTAAAGAGGTGATGTCCAGACAAGTTGGTCTATTAGTTAATCCATTGGTTTCTCTCATTGAGTTTCCAACTTCAACTCTCACTAACATCACTTTGAATGACATTTGTGGTGGCAATGAAGTTTAAAATTACGCCTCTCTGCAGGTCGCCAGTTTGAAACCGAGCCTAACCGGATTTTACCGCAGTGGGCCTTCGGGCGGGCCGGTTTTCCCCGAAACTGGTGGCTCGAGTATGCATTCGACTCTGACCGTTATAGAGTAGTGGATGCATTTCCTCGATTGAAAACATCTTAAAATTTGATGATTTAGATTTGTTTTTTCGAACAACCACAAGAAACTTTATACCATCACAAAAACCTCCATAGCAAGCAACTAAGAGGAGTACAGCAACCTAACAACAGATACAAACAGAGTAAGCCATAGGCCCACAACACCAAAAAAAAAACAATACACCTTTAAAAATTAATAGTACCGAAGCTTCTCCACTCCTCATATGTAGTCACCTAGCTGATCGTTCAAAAAAATAAAGAGGTGTATATTTAGGTGGTGTTTGTTTTTTGGGCAAAAGCTCTTCTGAGAACTTATGTTTGTGTCGCGCAAAAGCGCGCAGACATTTAGGTCCTGCAACTTGTTTGTTTTCTTGAAGAGCTTCTCACTAAAAACATCTTCCCCACCTCTTCCCCACACAGACATCAACCCAAGTCTTTAAACCTCTTCAAACCTCTTCTCCCTCTTCTCCTCTTCTCCCTCCAGCCGACACCACCTCCTCTGCCACCACCTCCACCTCCGGCACCACCTCCTCCGCCGCCCACCTCCACTCCGCCACCACCTCCGCCTCTGACACCCATCTCCAAAACGAAAAACCCCAAATTTGGAAATTAGGGTTCTTCACACAATGCGCTGATTTCTTGCAAACAAAAGTGAATCTGTCACACCCCGACTTTCCACGTGTCACCGGTGGGCCCGGTGGGGAGTATCGTGACGTGGTTGGCAACATCATAGTCAAACAACACAATATATAAATGCACAGCGGAAGCAAAAGATAAATATATTACAATCCGAAATAGTGTAACATCAAAGTATTACAACGGAAGTAAAGGATCCACAGGCGGATCTTAAAATATAAATATTGTTCAACAGACTTTTAGGCGCCTAGAATTTGCAAGATTCTTTATTAACGCCCTGAGCAGCTTCCAGCCTATTACGTACTTGTACCTGTCACTTAGACTTTGGAAAATACGTCAGTTTTCACTGGTAAATACACTCAACCGACTCATTTGAAAAGAGTTTGTAAAATGGTTTGAATGCACTTCGGCACAAAATATGTTGACACATTGATTAAAATGCACAGAGGCAAAATTAACCTTTTATACTTGGGACAAACTATATTTCATGTTATCAGTTTTACATAACTTGCTCTACATACGGGGCCCGGATCTATGCCGGTTCATGATTAATCAACACACCACTATTCCCTTATTGGGAATCCCTTATTGGGTATAATTAATTAATAAGCATATAGCATCTGTCAGGTGTATGCCTACACCCCGTGCTTAGGTCGTGGCCATTGCATTTAATGAGTCAAGGATATCCAGGACACGGTCGCATTAATCCCCAATGTTTCAGTCAAGCAATACGAATTAAAAATAGGTTATTTGGATTTCCCGACTAATTGGTCTTTGAATCTGACGTGTGCGTATATATACATAATTTTTGCAATGAAATTACACACGATTGGGTTTTAAATTTATAAAAGTGATTATTACTTTTACATCAAAACACACACGAAAGAGGCAAGTGTACCCCGTCATATATGTAATAAAGTATCGGTAAGAACCAAGTATCGATCCAAGGAAATGGGCGGAGAAATAGTACTAGACCTTTATCACTAAACTACCGGTAAAAACATAGGTTTTGTGATTTTAAACTAAACTAAAGTAAGCATAACCAAATACATAATAAAAACATAATAGATAGTAGATAAAAAGCCTTGCTAAATACACAACCACAGCATGTCAACTAAGTCAGTTTTGGCACTAGAAGCATTCGGTCAATTTTTCAATTTAAAACAATTAGTATCCCTTTCGGGAATCCTAACATGACAATCATTCGGAAAGCTAAAACGATAAACACACTTTAACCACCTAAAATTGTTCTTTAACATGCAATTGATAAATGTCTATGAAAATCTCTTAAAAATAAGTTAGTCAGCCGTTAGGATTATTCTAACCTCACTTAAACAAGGAAAGCGACACCGATAAACACAATGCAACCACCGAGATAAGCATAATCTAGATTAAATCACAACCGAGTTCATTTTACAAATCTTACACAATAATTCACTAAGATAGCAATTTTGGCCTAAACTACTAACTAAGCTAACAAATCATGGTAAGAATTTATAACGACACCATCTAACCCGTTTAGGCCCTTACGTGACGGCAAGCTCTCTTGATTAACAATAATTACATTTTATTAAATCACTAACCATTTCTAGTATCATGATGCATACATTTAAACCAAGTTAAACTAGTTAACCAAATTCAAAGTTTACTAATACAAGATTAATTAAGCTTCATTTTTCAACTATCTTAACTAACCAAGCACCAATCATCCAACATAATTACTTATAATCAAGAATTCAATATCAATAACAAGGTTGCAAACTAATCATCAAAGATTAACATAGAAAATACTTCAAATGTCATTACAAACAAAGTTTAACAAACTAATGGTTATAATCTAGCAAGGGATTGTTGTGTTTTTGCCCAAAGGCTACAATAATACATAAATCATAATCTAAGTACTTGAAAGATTAACAAAAACTTGGAAAGATTAGAAAATCAAACCATAAACAAGTACTAGACTAAGGATCCGGGTAGTAATCGAGCTAAACGAGACAATGTGGCTTGAATCCGGGTGAAAGCTAATGCCTTCGGAGCCTGAAAATCGCCTGAGAAGCTCTCCAAAAATCTAGAATTTCGAACAGAAAGTTTCTGCTGTGTTTTTATACTTTTTGCTGTTGCACGGTCGTTCTCCCTGTGGAACGACCGTTCACTTTATTCAATTATTGGAGATGGGTCACCATACTGCATACGTCATCGGATCGTTGACCAGATTCGAAATGGCACGACCGTTCTTTGTGTGGAACGGTCGTTCACTTCCGGGCTATTTGTTGCACGCCAAGTCGCACCTACCGTTCATCACCGAGACACTGCTAATTCACCGGAGACGCACGGTCGTTCCTCAGATGGAACGACCGTTCTTCACCTAGTCGCTTGTTTCCCTGGAACGCCCAGTCGCACCGATCGTTCATTGCCGAGATGATCTAGTTTGTCGGAGATGCACGACCGTGCCACAGGTGGAACGGTCGTTCCACAGGCCCAGATCAGAATCCTTAACAGAATGTCTGCAGCTTCGTCGTTTTGTCCGGAAAGTCCTCGTTTTTGCTATCATCTTGTCTGGAATGCAGTTTTAGGCCTGTAAACACAAATGTAGATAAATAAGTATCCGAATGACGGTTTTACGGCCAAAAACGCATAAAATAGGGGTAAAACGGGGGACTAAAATATGTGTAAATTAACGAATATCAGAATCCCATACCTGACCATGCGGTATTTATATTACCGTATCCCAAGCCCGTAATAGGGAAAATAAGTTAAGAGTATTTACCTGAGCTAGCTCCTGTCTTAAATAGCAAGAATTAATAACTCAGCCGTATTCACTTAAGTAAGCGTAGGTACAATTTACCGGAAAGCTCTAGTCTGGAATGATGGTATAAATAACCAATTAGAATGCTAACAGGTCTTTAATTAAGCCTAAGCTTAGACCGGTTAGTCTTACCGAAAGATACGGTTCAAACGCATGATTAAGCGAAGACCGGATAGAATGTGATTTAGACCCGACAAGTACAGAGACTTGTTTAATATGGGTATATTATACACATTCTGGATTTTGAGATAGAACCGATAAGGTTTGACCCGTTTCGGCTAATTTGTGTAAACTAGTTACATAAGCCGAACCGTACGCGTAATAAGCGTGACGGGTATTCATGAGAGTTATATACAGGTTTCCTAAGTTAATTATGCCTCAAATATGTTGTGACATCAGTAAGATGTCTTTCATTATGCCCGAAACGTGTTTAAACACAAACTAGGCCCCGTAGGGGTAGTTTGGTCATTTAAAAGTTTATAAAAGAGTTTAAGTAACAACCTGAGTTACAGGTCTGATGAAATCAGCAAAAATACATAATTTGCTAATTTATATCAGTAGGTTAAAGCATATATGTGAATTTTATCAATTATAACCAAACTATGCACCGTATGGGCATTTTGGTAATTTCACATAAGCCGTAAAGCTCAAAACTGAAGTCTGAGTTTATCAACCTTTGCTTATTGTTAAAATATTATACTTTGCCTCATATATCAGTAGGTATCACCCTTGGTATGTTTAAAATAGTTTTAGTACATACTATGCGTTAAAAACGCTTAAAAAGGCGATTAGAAGCCGTTTCCGGGTTCGATACTTAAATATGATATTTTTATATTTCCAGAAGGCTTAAAATAATTTATTTATCATATGGAATCAGTAGCAAAAGGTTTGGAGTCGTTTAGATATGTAAAACTCATTTTATGGCCCGTAAGGGCAAAACCGACAATTACGGGATTAAGCCTACGACTATAAGTTATGCTCAGCCTAAAATTAATTAAAAATCTTCAAAAACCCCAAAATAATATATTACATCAGTGGGTATTAAGTTTGATATCAAAAAGTATGTTTAATTAGGCTATACGCTAAATACGCCGTTTAAGTGACATAAAACCTTCATTTTACGCTAATGAGAATAACTCTCATTCTACACCTCAAACTGATGTCAAACTTTGCATACAAGTTTATAATTTAGTAATTAAGGTTTCTACTCTTTTACATTTTCAAAAATCACGTTTTAAGGTGATAAGGGAATAATGGTCAACAAAAATCCAGAATTTCGAACAGAAAGTTTCTGCTGTGTTTTTATACTTTTTGCTGTTGCACGGTCGTTCTCCCTGTGGAACGACCGTTCACTTTATTCAATTATTGGAGATGGGTCACCATACTGCATACGTCATTGGATCGTTGACCAGATTCGAAATGGCACGACCGTTCTTTGTGTGGAACGGTCGTTCACTTCCGGGCTATTTTTTGCACGCCAAGTCGCACCTACCGTTCATCACCGAGACACTGCTAATTCACCGGAGACGCACGGTCGTTCCTCAGATGGAACGACCGTTCTTCACCTAGTCGCTTGTTTCCCTGGAACGCCCAGTCGCACCGATCGTTCATTGCCGAGATGATCTAGTTTGTCGGAGATGCACGACCGTGCCACAGGTGGAACGGTCGTTCCACAGGCCCAGTTCAGAATCCTTAACAGAATGTCTGCAGCTTCGTCGTTTTGTCCGGAAAGTCCTCGTTTTTGCTATCATCTTGTCTAGAATGCAGTTTTAGGCCTGTAAACACAAATGTAGATAAATAAGTATCCGAATGACGGTTTTACGACCAAAAACGCATAAAATAGGGGTAAAACGGGGGACTAAAATATGTGTAAATTAACGAATATCAAATCTCCCCACACTTGAACCTTGCTTGTCCTCAAGCAAGCTAAACTAAAAAGCAATAAAAGACATAAACAAACAAAAACGATAATTTACACACTATTTTATTGAAAACTAATATATAAACGGTTAGCCGGTTTGTCGAAAGACAACATCAGAAGATTCAAACCCAACAAGCATATGCAATTTTAAAAAGCGACAACCAAAAAGCCGTGACTAAACATTTAATTGACTCACATGTTAATCTTCACCCAACTCACAATGTTCACACACACTCGGTTTTATTTATGAATCATACATAAAATGTGTATGCGTAAACACTTAACGCCTAATCAATGAAATGTGCAATATCATAAGCTTGTCATAAGATCTCGTCTCCACCAACTAACATGCAAATAAGTGTAAATCAAGAGGTCTTTACGGGTTGTAACGTTAGGCTTGGGCGAAGGGTATGGAAGTGGACATTTAAAATGGCGAAAATGGTTAAAACTCGGTAGTAGTGTTTAACTAGCAAGAAAATAATACAACTATACAAACAAACGCCATAAAAAGGCGACTAAAGCGCAATCGAGCTAATCAACTAAATTTTAACATTTAAGCATTCAAAATTGCTCGATTTCTATCAACTTCACCCTATTTTAGGGTGTTTTATTTTCTGTTTTCTTTTTTTTTTTTCAAACTATACAATGAAATATAAACAATAACAAGCTAGTTAAACTATTATTTTAACCGAGTTTCAACACTAAAAAGGTTTAAAAACATAAAAAGGCTAAATTTGGTTAAGTAGGCGATAATGTGGGTAAACAAAGGTGAACGGGAAGGCTCGACATGGTTAATCCTAAAGGGTAATATAAGGTGAACGGGAAGCACAACACAAAGAACAAGGTACACAACAAAGGGGTAAACTAAGTGCCTCTATCACGTTTACACGAATCCGCACGTTTATGGTCTTAACAACCATACTAGTGACAAGTTCTAAATTGCACAAAACATCCGGCTCACTCCTATATCCGAAATGAACAAATATATAACAATCTAAGCTCAAATATGCTCACGTAACGGAAGGAATGGGTAAAAGTGTGAAAACTATCATGTAAGTCTTTCTTTGTTTGTCACGCTTTCCGGTTTCCTTTTTCAAAAATACTTTGCTTGTCGAGTTTTTATCAAGTCCGATGTTTTCTAAAACACAACCAACCGGTTTATTTACCAACATATATACAAAACACAAGTATTTCTAAATGATTTTTCTGATTTTCTGTTTTTTTTTTTTTTTTTTTTTTTTTAATATGAGGACAAACAAAGTTAAGTTAACAAAGTTAACCCCCTCCCCACACTTGAACTTCGCATTGTCCCCAATGCGAGACCCGAAATATAGAGAAAGGGATAAAAAAATACTCCCCTCAAGATGATGTTGGTGCCACGAGACTTCCGAAGCTGAATCTGGTACGTGCTCCGGTCCAAGATCCGATAGATAAAATCTGCAAGTATGTCGTGTACACCCAAAATATAACAGAAAAAGAAAAATCAAACAACCATAATGTACATAAATACTAACATCCAAACAAAATACAAAAGAAATTGTCTGAAAATACATATCCGGGGTGTTTTAAATAAAAGTCCAAAATAAAACACCCAAATAAAAGTAAAGTACTGAAACATAAAACACCACCAAATGCTACCACCACCGCAAACTACTCATCATCATCATCGTCATCATGTCTCGTGCCAGATGGGCCCTGATCGCCATAGCTAGGGGGTTCCACGGTGGGAACTCCGGCGGGTGCTGAAAATAGTTGGGGTATGCGTGATGCATCTCCCCGAACAGATAAGAAAACCCCGCAGACACCCCCTGGTATAGAGTATCCTGGCGCTGCTCTAGCCGGTCATGTGTGGCCCTAATCTCTGCCTGACTGGCCCGTATCTCGTCCTGGCTAGCCCGGATCTCGCTGAAGTATGTACCATGCTGCTCCTGCGTAACACGCATGTCCTGGAACTGCTGGTAGAAAGTGGGCCAATCCTCATGCTGATGAAAAGCATGGTGCTGCGGCGAGTGTGGTGGTGTCGGTGGCTGTGGCTCGTGCTGCTCTCCCATTTCTTCGTCTTCATCTTCCTCCTCATGTTCCTCCTCAGCTGGAGGTAACGGGTCTGATACGTGGTCGAAAACCGGTGCTTGTAATTGCTTAATTTGATGTTTTTACACAAGTTTTAGTTTCGAATGGTCTACTTTTGATTAGATATGTGTTTTGCAGGTCTAACAGAGTTTAAGGAGCTTTTCGGGAGCTTTACGGGTCACCGGAGCAAAAACGGAACCACCGGGATGCGAAACGGGTTAATCGGACTCAAGAAATGGACGAAACAGAAAGTTGAACTTCTGGGCACCGTCGCCGACGCCCAATGGGGCCGTCGCCGACGGGTTATGCATTCTTCCGTCGCCCGCAACACCGTAAGCAGCGAGTTTAGCCGTCGGCACCAGGTGAAGATCTACGGACCGTCGCCGACGGGACATCAGGCCGTCGGCGACGGCCTCCCAATGTTGCTGCGCGGTTGTTTGGTGTTTTGGGTCAAATAAACGAATGAAAAGACTTTTTGGTCATCAATTCGGGGAGTTACACTTTTTGGAGAGTTCAAACTTGTTCTTGGAGCCATTACCATGATTGATTCACCTACCATTCAACCATTCCATCTCTACAACCTAAATCTACACAATCAATTCATACATCCAAACCCTAGTTCTCCATATCATCAATCATCAATCCTACCACCATCATCCTTCACCAATCCATCATCATTCACCATTAACTCATCCATCAAAGCTTCAAGATGTCTTCACTCGCGATCCAAACATCCGGTGATCAAGTTGCATCAACCATGAGCGGCTAATCATCTCGGTTTCACCCCGGTGTAGGTAGTTGTTAATTTTAGGGTTTCAATTTGTTCTTGTTTCATCTTAGTGACAATTTGTATTTGGTTTTTGAAACTTTTGACAATAGTATTACATTTGTTACGAATTCGTGAATTGTCGAGCGATGTTAAAAGTTATGACTTTGCGAAATGGTGATATGTAATTGTACGTTGTCGTTGTTAGGATTTACTTGTGTTGATTACAAAGTGTCTTTTTGTCCGTTCTTCGGGGCGTTGATAGTTAGTAGCACCTAAGTCACGGTACACTAAATCCGTTAATCGAATGCATTTGAGTTGAAACTAAAACTTGTAGAAATCCTAGGTTAACAATTACCGAGACCGGGTGTGATTCCTTTTTATTATTATTGTTCTAGTATCCAAATTTCTTGCAATCGTTAATCATTAGTTGTTAATCAGTCTAATCAATTCACTTAGTTTAAATTCACATCTTTCTACTAAACAAAAATATAAAAATATCTGGCAAGCTTCATAATCGTGACAATTCTTTATAATTCAGTCAAATCCATACACAAACCACATACTCTTCGTGGTTCGACCCCTTACTACCACTAGCTATTTGTTAAGGGTAATTAGGGCATATAAATATTATCTTTGACCGGAGCGCGACACTCCGATCAAATTTTGGCGCCGTTGCCGGGGAGTGCGTGCGCTTTGTGTTTGGATATTGTTTGAATTTGTGTGATTATCTGTTTAATTTGTTTAGCTTTCTTTTTGTACTTGTCTTTTTCCTTGTTACGCGGGGTGTGTTACTTGTGCAGATTACAGGTAGTGCATGCATACGCGGAACTCCGGGAGGACTTCACCTTTAGTCTACGAACCGGAAATCGAACGAGTTGCAAGGAGAAACCTAGCAAGCCGGTTAGAAGCAACACTTGCTTCTAATCAAACCAACCAAACACCACAACATACACCATCCATTGAAACTAGTTCAATGGCCAACCAAAACTCCAATCACCCAAACCTCAACCAAAACCAATTCCAATCCCGAGGAACCTTTTATCCCGCTCAAAATGTTCAACCCATGCCTCAAGAGCAACCGGGTGGTAACAACAACAATGGACCACCTACACCACCTTTCCAAAACCAAAATCCCAACAACAATCAAAGAACACCTCAACAACAAAATCTTCATAGACACAACTCCCTACCCATTAACCTAGATGACCGGAATGTCAATTCCGACCGACGGGGAAATCGTGATCGTGGCAATCCCGCAAATGAAGACCCATTCTTCAACATCGATGACTTGAGGAATGCAATCCCCGATGATGAGCCTTATAGTGTTCCCGGTTATCAATCGCCGGAACATGTGAGTGTTCATACGGAAAATTCGGATGACGGGGGATATTATGATGATAGGGCTAACGATGACGAAGATTGGGGCTATGTGAATAGGGGAAACGTTTACAACGCAAGAAGATATGACGATGAGGAATTTGGCTATCAAAATGCCAATTACGTTGGGAACGATGAATACGGTTACGGAGGTGGAAGAAATGATGGTTATGGGAACAACCGTCAACCACGAAACAATGACCAACGGAACCGGAATGATGGGTTTCATAATAACAACAACAATGCAAACCCTAACCGGATTCCTCGTTTCGTGGGAGGTGGTAACCCAAGGGATAATAGAAGAGAGGATAGGCGAGATGATCGAAGAGGTGAAAGGCGGGATAATAGAAGACCGGTCGATCAAGAAGTTAACGGTCCACATCGTCATCAACGACCTCCACGGGGAGTGAATGATCGTTTCAGGCCGGTTGTCACCGAAAACGACTCGCCAATAGTTTGTGAGAGGAGGATGTTTGATTGTAAACCGCATTACATCAACATACTTCCTCATTTTAATGGAAGATCTAACGATGAACCGTATACACATTTGACGGAATTTTCTTCGGTTTGCAGCACTATCGGGGGTTACAACTTTGCTTTAGATGAGGTCAAACTTCGACTATTCCAATTTTCACTGAAGGATAAGGCAAAACAATGGTTCCTCACACTTCCCGCAATTAGTATTCGCACTTGGGGAGAAATGCAACAAACGTTCCTTGATGAATACTACTCAATGGCGAAGACCGATGACGCTCGTGACGAAATTAGGTCTTTCCGCCAATTATCGGGCGAACCGTTACATGAGGCCTTTACAAGATTTAGAGAAATGATGCGAAGATGCCCTCATCATCAAATTGAGAAGTGGGAGTTGGTTAAATGTTTTGTACGGGGTTTAGATGACACAACATGGAATCGTCTCGAGTCGACAAGTAACGGGACTCTTTTGAGCAATCACGAAGATGATGATTGGGAGTTTTTAGAGCGGATGAGTAAGCGGTCAAAAGAGAAAGAATCGGCCGATAGAGCTAAAAAACACCCCGTTTCCCGATCATTTCCCGATCTTGACTCTAAAGATCGGATTTCCACTCTAGAGCGGGAAATGGCTCGTATGAAGAAGAAAGAGGTAAATGCGGTTCAATTTGAGGTATGTGAAGGTTGCGGTGATATTGGGCATAGAGCGGAACAATGTCCAACGGGGTCGGGTGATTACACCGAGGAAGTCAATCAAGTGTATGGGGACCGAAAGCAATATGACATGAACTCCAACACTTACCATCCGGGCTTGAGAAATCACCCTAATTTCCGGTATGGTAATGCTTCGAATCAAATGAACCCGAATTTTCAATCGGGTAACCAAGGAGGTCAAGGTGGGTCTTCATATAATAATCGTCAAGGTGGTAACCAAGGGGGTTACCAAAGGAATTACAACCAAGTTGGTAACCAAGGGTATCAAAACCGTGAAGGCAACTATCAACGGGGTTACAATCAAGGTGGTAATGGGGGTGGTGCATCTAACTCCCAAGGTGATGATTCGATTAGCTCGAAACTAGACGCTCTCATGAACACTCTCACCAACTCGCATCAAGAACTTAGAGCTGAAATGCGGAATTCAAACCAAGAGATTAAAATTGAAATGCGGAAAGAGTTTGAGGTGAGAGACAAATCCCAAAAGGCATTAGAGAAGCAAGTGGGGCAACTTGCTCAAGAGATGGCTCAAGTTCGGGGAAGTGGAGGAGGACTTCCAAGTGACACCACAGTGAACCCTAAGCATCAAGGGTCGAACTCAAGGAACACGCGTGAGATACCAATAAATAAAATTTCTTTACGTAGTGGTCGAGTCATAGATAATGGTGTTGAGCCACCACCACCCGAGTTTGTTGAAGGGGTGGTGGAGGATGCTAGTGAAGATGAGAATGAGAATGGTCAAACGGGTCAAAAGAAAAATGACTTGAAAAAGAACAATGATACCCCTGTTGTGACCATCCCTGTCCCCAAGGCTAAGGAAAAGGGTGTGGAGGCTAATACCGCCCCTTATCCCGAAGCATTGAAGGAACCCGTAAAAAAAGTTGTAA
>JARYGA010008501.1:0-41840 GCA_030545235.1 Helianthus tuberosus
GGTGTCTGATAGAGATTGATTCAGAGCATTGAGGCCTTGCAAGAGTGTGTCTTCTGTCTCTTGTGTTGCTTGTTGGACTTCCATATCGCCATGAGTTGTTGTTGTGATCAACTCGGAGATTATGAAGAAATAATGAAGGTACATTAGGACATAAGAACAATCCTTAGAAACACAACAAATATGCTCACAAAATCAAACCTTGGTTAGACCAAAAAGGGTAATTTATAAAACAACATAAAAAAGTGTAGTAGAAATAAAAATTTTAAAGCCTTCACATTTTAAACCCAAAACTCATCCCAAGCATTAAATTCCAAACCAAATTGTTGCAGAGACCTAATCTACAATTTAAACCTGAAGTTTGCTGTATACAACAAAAACTGTAGCAACACAACATGTCATACCAAAATCCCCAAACATCCTTTCTAAACCATACAGTAATTCCTTCCTGCCATGTTCTTAATCACACAGAGTAAGGATAATTGTAATAAAGCAAGGATAAATCGACTACAAGCAATTAAAAAAATCTTTCTTTACTACCATGGTTTAAAGAAAACTGAATACCTTTCTTTGTGTAGTTTCTCTAATCAACAATTAGATTTAACACTTATAAATCAAGCCTCAATTGACAGACTTGCCGAGCTTCCCGCTTGGACACCACTACCAATTCAACACCATTCCGAGCTTTTTGCTAGATCTTTTCATTCAAGATGTTAAATTTTTATAGACAAAATTCAATAAACTTTGAATATTAAAAATTATAACTCGAACATATTCAAATTACGAATTCTAAACACTGGATTAATATTATCATTATCCAAATATAATCTCCTCCAACCAATTTAGAACCTTTGGCACCAAGTCAACATAATACGGTCCAATACCATAACCCAACTCCATAACCAGTGTTTTAGAATAAGTTATCATATATACGAATATATTAACTTGTCAAAGTAGCAATATAAACTTAGAATGTTACTTTGAAAGAATTTAGCATTGTCGGTGGTATTTGAGAATTAACATGGATTCATATTCGTTTTTAATTGATTAAAAAGAGAGAAGGTAGGATTATACGATATACTTAAGGAATTAAATAATCATAAAACAATACCTGTGTTCAAATCTACCTCTGATCAAATGCAAAACCGATCTATGATCTGATAATCCAACATCATTCTAGTGAAAAAAAAAATCAAAAGAATCTCATAATAACTTAACAATCCCATTTATTTTTCACACATCAGATCTTGAATGTAAGGAGATCATAGATTAGGAATAGGAATAAACCAAACTTAAAATAACAATAAAGGTGGTGGATTGATTACAAGAAATAAAGCCTCAATTGACATTGAAGGTGGAGACATTGAGGAATGAAGACTTAATCTGCTTTCGTCGCCATATTTTCCTTAACCAAGCCGCTTGACATGGCAGAACCCTAATCGGTTTCTCTGAATTAACCGTGTGCTGCTACCGGAGCATCGCATACCTATCACATTAAATCAAACAATTAGACAAGGATGATAAAAAACAACACGATAAACAAATACCAAAAGAAGATTTAATACCTTGAGATTTTATCGTGCAGATCAGAGAGAACTGGAAACACATGAGAATGATTTGTGCAAGAAATTTGTTAGCCAGGGTTTTAGAAAAAAAAAAGGGGGAATGTGATTATGGAAAACCTCACAAATTCATATGTCGGCGTTTGAGAAATAGGGTTTCAGTTTTAGAGACTACAAGATGAAATCACCAAAGAGGAATTAGAATGGAGATTGGGTTTTGTGATTTGAAATCACACTAAAAAGTAACGGTTTGAGCTAAAACGAAAGTCCGATCTCTTTAATTTTGGATTCAAATTAGGATTTAATTTGGAAACAAATTGCCACTCCTTTACCGATTCTCTAGCTTTATGTAATGACCATCGAAAAATGACTCTAGCAAACTCATAACCGAAACTCCTAATGTGCGTAACTGGAACCAGCATGAAAAATGGGAATTCTGAAAATTCATCTCGTCGCGCTACGCGACGACCACAACACTTTCTGGTCGCGCAACGCGACCCCTTGTGAAGCAACCAGGGACATCTGTCGCCACGTGGCATAGCTACGTGGTGACTAACGCCACCTATGCCCTAGGTTAGGCCGTCGCGCTACGCGACAGCAATATATGTTAAGCGTCGTGCGACGCGACGAGGTCTTGGATCAGCTATATAATGAACGTTCACGGGACATGGCAACCCGCTCAAAACTTTTCTTTCTCTAAAATTATGCACAAGTATTGTACCCCAAATATACCCGGAGTACCAGAACTCGGCTATGATATCAAGGTTAACTCGATCACTGCTACGGTTCTATATCCGATCGATTAAAACCGATCCAATGGATGTTTAAGTGCTGCCGGTACCCGGCTATACTTTGTCATTCGTTGTGGGTTTCGATCTCGTGATTATCATAAATGTTGTATTGAGTTAATACACTAATACACGTGCATTGTATATTTAATTAGGTTTTGTCACACCCCGATTCCTGGTGGGCCCAGATGGGTATAGTGGTGACGGTTGGATAACAGTTATCACAATATAATAATATGCAGCAGAAGTATTAGAGTGAACACATAAAATTCACTAAAGCTTGAATATATAAATGTATTATAAGCGTTCGATACAAGCCCACAGGCAGGATCTAATAAATAATGCTTTAGACATCATAGGCCTTAAGCATCAGGAGTTGCAAATTCCTTAGCCTTCTGAAGAAACACTAGATAAATGGTCGGAACCGAGATATCTAGGGGGTTTGAATCCGCATAAAAAGGTTAGCTCTCACTCGATTCGATTCAGTTGCAGCTGATCTTCTTCTCCGAAGCTCTGCAAAAAAGAGCACCGTTAGCCTCGCCAAGGGGAGAAGAGGGTTCTCTCCTTGACCCGACTCCGGTGTGAGAATAAGTATTGATAATGAAGAAGAAGAAGTGTTTGAATAGTGTGGGTAATCTGATTTCATACCTGAACAGTTCCTGTATTTATAACCGGGAGTTTGGGAGGGAAAACCTGTTATTGAAAAGATGACGGAAGATGCTAACGCCGTGACGGTTACATCTTCCTCCGTTAAGTTCTTTGATCTGATGTTAAGTTGTCTTGATCCGACGTGAATGCACACGGATCGTGGTTAGATCAAAGGCTGGGGATTTGCCACGTGTAATGTGATCAAGTGGTGATTACCCTTTAAGTGCATGCCTTCGTTGTGATTTCAGGGGTGCCTGTGGTAATGACACGTGTCCAGACGGTTATAACCGCCTGGGTAGTGCACGATTGCATTCCTTCTGGAAGATTACTGCTGTAATCTGGTGTGACACCTTACCATGTGGAAGCAGATGAATAAATCCCAAGTCTGGGTAAAATAATATCCAAGTCTGGACAGTTAGGCGGAAGTACTTCTCTCAGGATTTTCATCCTTTGCTAATGGGAGAAGGCGCAAGGATTTATGTTCTCCTTAGGGCGCGCGATTATAGATTGCTGATTACTTTCCTCCTTTTGTAAGACCAGTGCGCGGCCACGCAAGGTTAAAAGGTGAAAAGCAGGGTTGTGGTCTGGTCCTAAATACTTATTATGAGGTTTTTGGGACCTTATCCCTTCAAGTCCCCCCAGTCTAGTGTTGTACTTATGCAAATAAGTGGAGCACTGGACTTATGAGAGGGGATGTTTTTAGGCGCGAGAAATAAGGAATCTTCTATGAGAAGATTGAATTTGATCTTTGTAAAGATTTTTTGAAAATCTTTGACTTTTAATGAGACTTGGTACAGAAAATTGAGTGACAACCTGTCATTGTCAGTTGTTTCTTACTGTCCGTGTCTTACACGCGCGCGTGTAAACGCGTGTGTGTCTGACATTTACTTTTTCTGCTGTTTGGAGCACTGTGATATTCGGGAAAGTCGCTGTGACGGTTACCGATGCTATTTATTGCGATGGGTATATAACGTTTGGGTAACCTTCTCTATGCAATCATTGCTTCGTTTGAAAAACTTTCCCCATTCCTTGTTTCTAAAAAATTTCCATCATTCTTCCAATAATATGTCAACCAGAGGACATCAAGAAGATCTTGCTGAAGATATGTCGACTGAACTTCCACCATTGAAGTGGCCTAGGGCGTCTTTTGACGGTTTAATTCAGAATCT
This sequence comes from Helianthus tuberosus, assembly GCA_030545235.1. NCBI lineage: Eukaryota > Viridiplantae > Streptophyta > Magnoliopsida > Asterales > Asteraceae > Helianthus > Helianthus tuberosus. The sequence goes on from JARYGA010008501.1 coordinate 4,165, forward strand.
CAAGTTCCCAGAGAACTGGGGTGCTTTATATCCTGAAGAGGGACAAACGGCAGCGGATGCTCCGGCCGGGTATATTACCCTCTTTTGGGATTTTTTTCTGTGACGGTAACTTTCGCTTGCCTGTTACTAGATTTTTTCTTGAAATCCTTGGGTTTTATAACCTGCATATTTCCCAACTTCACCCAATTGGCATGGTTAGGGTTCGATATTTTGAATTTGTGTGTCGGACAATGCATGTTGAGCCGACCGTTCCCCGATTTAGGGTTTTTCATCAGATGCATTGTACCCAAGGGTTCTATTCATTCGTTCAGAGGGCTTCTGCAAAGAAGATTCTTCATCAGCCCCCAAAATCTTTTCATGATTGGAAGCAGAAATTCTTTTTTATCAAGGCCGGAGTAATTCCGGTGAGTATGGTTCTCAGGGGGAAATAAGATGTTCCGATCGAAACCCTTCAGACTCCGGTTGATGAAAACTGGTATCAGGATTTGAAGGATGTGCCCAATATTGCATTGCCGGAGAAAGCTTTGGTCGGAGCCGGCATGAGTTTAAATTGGAAGATGGAACGTGATGACAAACCCGTATATACGGAGGATGATCATAGTAAGTTTGGGGCTTTTCCATTCTTTCTCTTTTTTTTTTTTGACCTGTTTTCTTTTTGAATGTAGTTCTTTCCTTGTATGTTGTTGCATTCAAAAGAGAAGGCGGTAGAATGGGTACCATCAAAAAGAAAACATAAGAGGAGCTTTGGTATCACCGTATTGTAAGGAATTTTGTTCTTCCGCGAGATGCGGACCTATCTGCTCAACCAGCTGCTGGTGTTGGTAAGTTATATCTGTTTTCTGTTCCTTTTTTGCTCTTTGTGGGTAAGTTTTTGCTCTGCGCTTTTGTAGGTGAATTGTTGAATTTGGGCATAGGCCCTGAGAAGAAGAAACGCGCAACGACTTCTATCTCTATGCCAAAAAGGAGTGAGACTGTTAAAGCTCAACCTTTGAAGAAAAATGTTGGAGAGAAGAAAGGTATGCGCCATCCTTCTGACTCCAGGTGTGATTATGTGGTGGTTTCTGACTCTTTGGAGGGTCTTACTCCTGCAGTGACTATACAGGAACCGAAGCCTGAACCAAGGGATTCTGCTGATATTCCCCCTTCTAACCCGAATGAGCCTATCGACTTGGATTCCAGCCCCGAGCATTTGGTTCATAGGAAGGCTGGTAAAAGGAAACAGACTGATACTGAAGCGGAGGGTCAACTTCCTAAGAGAGTGCAAAGAAAGAAGATTACCAGGAAAGGGAATCTTGATGCTTTTGTTTCAGAAACGATTCCTGGTAAGTGTCATTTCTCCTTGTTTCCTTTAAGCAGACTGAATTCTTACAGATTTTTTATTTGTCCAGAAGTTCATGTTTCCCCTATTCCCACGGAAATGCAATCTGTGGTTAATCAAGAACTTCCTTCTACTCCTCCGCGTGCTGCTGTTGCAGACCCGCTAGAGCCTTCAGAGGTTGCTGGGGAAGGTGTGGAGAAAACTGTTGAGGCTGAGAAGCCTGTTGGTGTTGATACAGAGGCTGAAAAGATTGTTGAACCAAGCGTGGTAGATGGCGCTGATAATCCACCAATCCCTGAAGCTGTTGTTCAAGATTTGGGGAAAGAGCAGACTGCTGAAAACGTTTCAACTTCTTCCCCTAAACCTTATGAAGCTATGCCTGAACATACTGAGAGGGTCAGAACTGAGGAACCAGGCTCATCTGCTGGTGTTGATAAACAATCTCCAATTCGTCCGGAAGAAACTTTGGGAGATTATTACTACCGGACCTATATGGAAAAAGATTCTTCTGATCCTCACGTCCCTGTTTGGAATTTGAAGAAAGGCGACACATTCTCGGATTGGCGTGTGTGCCAAGATTGGTTGCAGGGGATACTTCCGCCTAGCGAGATCAAGTTTCAGGAAAGTCGACCTTATGAACAGACTTATCAGTCTTACCTTGCAGAAACTGCTTCTCATGTTTCTACCACTCACCGCATAGTGCGTGAGTGGTATAATATGCATAAGGAGCAGGCATCTTTTATAGCATCTCAAAAGAAGTTTGCCAAAGATGAAAAATGTGTGGCTCAGTTGAAAGCCAAATTAGAAGCTGAGCAAGCCAAGTTTGAAGCCGAGCGCAAGACTGAGGAATGGTCTGTTGCTGGTTGGAAGAGGAAAGCAGAAGCTGAAGCTGTTCTTCTATCTGAGGAACGCAAAAATTGGAGGAGAATTTGCGAGAAGGATAATGCTGAAAAGGCAAACCTTCGCAATATTATCAATAACCTCAAGGCTGAGGTTGAAAATTTGAAGAATCAAGATGCGGAGGTAGAAAAATTGAAGAAGGAGAAAGCTGATGTGGAAGCTGCGCTGGCGGAGGCGCGTTCTCATAGGGAACGTAGTGAGCAACGGGAGGTACAAGCTTTCGCCACTCTTGCCCTTAGAGATAAAGAGTTAGAGGAACTTACAGCTTTGGTTTCTGACCAGGAACAATTAAAGAAGGATCTGGAGCTTGCGCTTTCCAAGAATACTGAAACCTCCCGCCGTTTGACTGATGTTGAAGAGAAGCTGGAAAATTCAGAAACGGCACGGGTTACGGCGGAAAGTGAGCTTGAACCTTTAAAGAGTGATATGGCCTGGTTGAAAGACCGCGGAATTGCTTGTGTAAGTTTCTTTTCTCTTTTTTGTTGTGGGACCATATATGCGCTTTTTTTATACTTATTTTCGCTTGACTTCGTAGGTTGCTGAATCTGTGTTAAACTCTGAAGAACTGGATAAAACTGTTGCTAATTTAATGGTTGCTGCACGACGAGATGGGTATGCGCAAGGTTATGCGGAATGTTCCCAACATGTGAATAGCGCGTTGAAGGTTAACTGGGATGATAGCAAGTCTGCTACCTTTGGCGTAAATACTGCCGCCGCGCTTGCTTCCATGAAAACAGAGTTTAACAATTTGCAACTTCCGGTCATGGAGCTAATAAATGTGGCGCTGCAATCGGACGATCACGTGGCGCAACTTAAAGAAATCTTTCCGGATGAGGGTGAAGATTTAGAATAGTTTGAAATTGTATTGAACATTTTTTTATGTGAGATGTAAATCTCTGTTTGATGGTGCGCTGTTGCGCAAGTATTTCTAAACACTGCCGTGTTTTGGAGCGCATCTGTACGCTGAAAATAGTATGTTTCTATTTGTTTTGTTGAATAACTTTACAATATTTTGCATGAGTACAATTGCTTTTATTGAGTAAGGCGAATGAAGTTGGCGTAAAGCTCATGTGTGAATTTTTGGTCGTTTGTGATGTGATCACTGACCGCGCATGGAGCTTGTTTTATACTACCATAATGTTTTTGCGCTTACTAAAAGAAATTGCATGCACTTTGTAAACACAAAAATAATAGAAACTTTGTAATTTTATTCATGGATAGAGCTCAGAGGCTTTACAAAGTTTTCCTGATAATTAAATGGAACTTAACTTACTCTCTGATAGTTCCGCCGTATCTGATGGGTCATGTCTTTCTGCGGGAAACTTATAGAGTCGACATTTAGGTTTTAGCCCGTTTGCTTGGGCCTTCTTCTCCCCGGGTAATCTGCTGAATCTCCTTGCGCATATTCTGGAGTAAATGCGTGAGTTCTCCATTCTTGAGGGCTTTCTCTATCTCTGTGCGTAGAGATATGCAGTTGTTAGTGGTATTCCGGTTGTCTTTATGATATTCGCAGTATTGCGCCGGGTCTTGACCACGTTTACTCTTCATCGGGATCGGAGGTTTGAATTGATAGTCCTCAGTACTCAGAACCTCCGCCGGGGTCTTTGTTAGGGGAGTCCACTGCCTCTCCCTATTTTCTTGTTTGTTCTCCCTTTGTGCAGAGAGTTTGTTAATTGTCGTGCGGGCATCTTCAGAGGAACGACTTCCTGACCCGGACTCTCGCCACGACTTCTTAAACCTTCTTTCACAAGTTAGGCTTAAATCCGCGGGCCTGTTATGCGGTGGTGGCGGCCTGTTTGTTGTGAGGTTTTTCTCAGTTTGCGCATAAACTTTGGCCGCCGCCATTATCTTCTCCCAACTTGTTGGAAGGCCCTCTGTTCCGGATAAGACTTTAACCATGTCATCACACCTAACCGCGTACTTGAACTGAGCACGGATTAGTTGTTCATGAACACCGCCAATTTCCAATACTTCCTTATTGTATCTAGTGATGAAATCCTCTAGATTTTCGTCATCACGATGCCATATATTCATGACATCGGAAGTGTCTCTAATGGAGCACCGCTGCTGGCTGAAGTGTGTTAAAAACTTGTTACGTAGATCTTTCCATGATTCAATCTGTCCAGTTGGTAGGTTATCAAACCAGATTCGCGCTGGGCCAGTTAATGTTTGTACAAACAAATAACACCACAGCGGAAGGGTCCAACCTCCAACCAAACCCGCGCTGGTTAACACCCGCAGATGATCATCGGGGTCTGACAACCCATTGAACTTCCCTATATTGGATGGTAATTTTGCCTTCTCTAATGGAGCTAGAGCTATCTCCAGTATGAACTTCGAGTTTTCCGCTGCTTCTGCAGGGCGGTAAACTAAGTCATAATTGTGCTCTGCCTCAGGGTTATAAACCGCTCGAGGTCTGCATTTATTATAGTTTGGCTGCAGTCTGTTGAATACGCTGGTGTTTGCACTCAAACGATATGTTTGATCGGATTCATCAGTGTGAGTGTCCCATTGGGAACCCAACCTATCATGAACCGATTGTCTTCGATGAGGGTGTGGTTCACCATGGTGTTGTCTCGGGTAACCGCCTGTCCGAGTGTATTCCCGTTGTGACGCAGATCTGGCATGAACTTCTGTATCATCATAAGTTGATTCTTCTCGCTGGGAAGCATGAGCTCTTGATCCCGGCCTCCGTGATTGAGTCAGAGGAGCAGTTTGAGCACACAATTGTGTATACACTGCGTTTATTGCCCCTTGGGACCGGACATACCATGATATCGGAGTTTCTCCTGGTGGTAAAATTGACTGAGCAGGGTTTGCTGGTAACATTCCTGGAGTAACAGGATCATTTGCTCGATTGGATTGAACCTCATTATCGTCTGAGGCCTCTACTACGATTCCTTCTACTTGTAAATTGTTTCCGACGTTTGGTTGAGGACCAGGTTGCCGGTGAGATGACGAATTTTCTGCCATGTGCAAAACAGAAAATGAAATGAACAGAATCGAAACGAGATAGAAACTAGAAAACTGAGGAATCGGTGGGCGCCAATGAAGAAACACTAGATAAATGGTCGGAACCGAGATATCTAGTGGGTTTGAATCCGCATAAAAAGGTTAGCTCTCACTCGATTCGATTCAGTTGCAGCTGATCTTCTTCTCCGAAGCTCTGCAAAAAAGAGCACCGTTAGCCTCGCCAAGGGGAGAAGAGGGTTCTCTCCTTGACCCGACTCCGGTGTGAGAATAAGTATTGATAATGAAGAAGAAGAAGTGTTTGAATAGTGTGGGTAATCTGATTTCATACCTGAACAGTTCCTGTATTTATAACCGGGAGTTTGGGAGGGAAAACCTGTTATTGAAAAGATGACGGAAGATGCTAACGCCGTGACGGTTACATCTTCCTCCGTTAAGTTCTTTGATCTGATGTTAAGTTGTCTTGATCCGACGTGAATGCACACGGATCGTGGTTAGATCAAAGGCTGGGGATTTGCCACGTGTAATGTGATCAAGTGGTGATTACCCTTTAAGTGCATGCCTTCGTTGTGATTTCAGGGGTGCCTGTGGTAATGACACGTGTCCAGACGGTTATAACCGCCTGGGTAGTGCACGATTGCATTCCTTCTGGAAGATTACTGCTGTAATCTGGTGTGACACCTTACCATGTGGAAGCAGATGAATAAATCCCAAGTCTGGGTAAAATAATATCCAAGTCTGGACAGTTAGGCGAAAGTACTTCTCTCAGGATTTTCATCCTTTGCTAATGGGAGAAGGCGCAAGGATTTATGTTCTCCTTAGGGCGCGCGATTATAGATTGCTGATTACTTTCCTCCTTTTGTAAGACCAGTGCGCGGCCGCGCAAGGTTAAAAGGTGAAAAGCAGGGTTGTGGTCTGGTCCTAAATACTTATTATGAGGTTTTTGGGACCTTACCCCTTCACCTTCATTCTAGCCGACCCATATTCCCAGCCTATAATAAGGTTCGGTACCTATGGTTCAATCTTTTGAAAATACGTCAGCCAAAGCTGGTAAATACAATTAACTGGCTCTTTGGAAAAACAGTTTTTCGAAAAGAGTTTTATACATAGAGAAAAATCGTATGTGATCTTTTAAATATTTCTTAGGATTTATAGTTGTTACCATATTTACATACTTGATTAACCCATTGGGACATCCGGACACGGTACCATTATCCCCCAATCATTTCAATTATCAAGTAAAACGGAATAAACCAGATTCTTATATTTATGCGCAATCATAGGAGACTTATTTATGTAATACCCACTCCAAGTGGCATAATTTCCATCCCAAGTTTAAAACAAAAATAAGTTAAGAGTATTTACCTTTTTGCTAGCTTCCAATCATTAAGATTATAATTTAGCAAAAAGTCGCAAGTCTAAGTACTATTGACACAAGTCCGATTATTTGGGGGGGGGGGGTACTATAGTCTGGAATGAACAGATTTATTATCTGTGTATACGGGCTAAAGGTAGTCCCTTTAGATATGACCCGATACTTAAAAATAGGTTCGCTAGATTAAACCTATACTGAATAGAATGTGGTTTAAACCCAACAAGTACTAGGACTTGTATAATATGGGTAAACAAAGTACATTCTGGATTTTGAGATAAAAATTATAAGGTTAAACCCGTTTCGGTAAACTTATGTAAACTAGTTACGTAAGTCTAACCGTATGCGTATAAGCGATATCGGGTAACCAGATGAGTCATGAACAAGTTCCATATGCCAATATACTTTAAAAAAGTTTTAATATCAGTAGGATATCAACTTGTATGCCTGTTATGGTTTTAAAATCAAACTATGCCTCATAAGGGCGTTTTGGTCATTTAGCGACGTATAAAAGGGACTTGCGTATAATCTGATGTTAGAACCATAAACATTATGTGAAAACACTTTATTTATGATATAACATCACTAGGGTATCAAACATATGTGTGTTTTATAGTTTAAGACCAAACTATGCTCCGTAGGGGCATTTTGATCATTTCACACATAGTTTTGAAAGCTTATTTGGGATTCTGAGTTTATAACATGCACCTATTATAAAAAAAATTGAGTTAATTGCCAAAATCGTCCCTGAGGTTTGGGCACGTTTGCCATTTTCGTCCAAAATGACACTTTTGTACCAAATTGCCCTCAACGTTTGTAAATTTTTGCCATTTTCAAACCACTAACTTTGTTTATTTTTTCTGTTAAGTTGAGGATATTTAGATGAAACTGGCAAATATAAAACCACAGGGACGATTTTGGCAATTTACTCAAACCCTTTTAATTTCTTTTATTTAATTATTTTTGTTACATATATGATAAAAAGAATATACATGGAGTTTTTAGAAAAAAATTAATAGTTTTATCACATAATTTTTTATAGATTTTCATCCAAATCACTGGCTTCTGTTTTTCCTTAGGAGCGAATTTAAAAGAGTAGAAAATGAATTATAAACTTGGTACATATGAGAAGATTTTTTTATTTGACCTTTTTCAATAAGGTCACCAGCATTTTAGTTTTATAAAATTTAGAGGTTTAAGTAGATTTTATTTTTATAAACATCCTTAGAGGTTTAAGCATTTTTGTCTTAGTTTATAAACATCCTTCGCCTTAATAGAAAAATTAACTTAGTTAGTGGTTGGATGAAAATTTATAAAAATTATGTGACAAAGCTGTTATTTTTTTCATATAAAAATTGCATGTATATTCTTTTTTATTATATATGTAACAATATTAATTAAATAAAAGAAATTTAAAAGAGTGTGAGTAAATTGCCAAAATCATCCTTGTGGTTTTATATTTTCCAGTTTTATCAAAATATCCTCAACTTAACAGAAAAAATAAACTAAGTTAGTGGTTTGGATGAAAATGGCAAAAAGTTACAAATGTTTGGGGCAATTTGATACAAAAGTGTCATTTTGGACGAAAATGGCAAACGTGCCCAAACCTCAAGGATGATTTTGGAAATTAAATAAGTTATAAAATCAGTAGGTAACAAGTCTTAGTTGGTAAATATGGTTTAAAACCATACTACGCACCAAAAAGGCGTTAAAGTCGTTAAATGACGATATTTGCAATGTTTATTATGAAAACTGATGTGATGACCAGGTTTATATGGTGAATATATGCTATATATTATAACACATTAGTAGGTAAAAGGTTTTTGTATGAAAACCATGATTAAAACTATTTTATGTGCCATAAGGGCAATATAGTCATTTAAGAACGTAATACAAGAACTTGTGCATAAACTCAGTTTATAAACTAATGACATCTCACAATATCCTAATTGTGATATTACATCAGTAGATAATGTCACACCTCGATATTTCCACGTATTACCGGTGGGCCCGGTGGGGAGTATCGTGACGTAGTTGATATCGTCATATGTTAGGCCGTGTGATCAGGATCTGTTCGGTTGGAACGTGGTTGGATCGATCAGAATCAAGGTGCGGAATCCCTTGATAGTGTTACAGAATCAACAACAACAGAGTTAACGTTTAGTCTCGTCTGATTTCTATTAGATTGATGATGAAAGTACAGTAGCTCCGGTAGAATCTCAGACCAGCAGAGGTTCCTTACAAGTTCAGCCAAAAGTTCTTAAACACTAACACTAGCTAGCTATTTATAGGCAACAACCAAGGAGGGTTATAAGTGTCACCCGATCGGATGGTGATCCGATCGGACAATTTTACAAATACGCGCCATTCCCTGGGTTGTCTTTACACAAACATACATACAAGTACATATATATACAAAATTACATACACAACACAAAATAAGACTCGATGCAGACGGAAGCTACAGACATATGAACTAACAGACTCCCCCTTGGATGTAGCTGTAGTTCCTTCCTGCATAGTCTTTATTCAGTCTTCCTTCTGCGCCTTCTCTCCTTAGCTCTCTGCCTTCTCTTTTCTGCCTTCTCTTCAAGCATCTTTCGTCTGAGCTGCCTACTAACTTCATTCCAGTACTTTCTGTATACAGGATCACCGTCCCGCTTCCTATCCCATCGAGAGATCTTGTTTTCCTCTTTCTCAATTGGTGTCTGGTCAGTCGGAGGTGGTCTCATTAGCTTGTACCTTCCAAGTCTTGCAGCCTTTTCAGCAATCGCCTTAAATCTCTGATTGCGCCTGTACTTCTTCAAGAATTCATCAATCTCTAAATCTCTCCATTTTGATTTCCTGTATCTCCTAGAGTTGATGTCTTTAGCAAAGCACACATCTACTATCTTCTGGTACTGTATCGCTTGAACTTTATCTCGCTTCTCGTACACAATCTTGTTATAGAAAAGACATTCAATATCCTTCTTCGAACAGTTCACCAGCCACATAGGATCCAACACGTTGATCCTTCTAGATTTTCCAATGGACTTGTCAAATAGAGAGATCACCGCTTCCGCTGTGCTTTCATTGTATAACCAGCCTTGAAATTCTTCATGAAAGTCTTGTTTCATTGCACATAGCGGTGTATTCTTCAAAGATCTCGATGGCTTGATATCCAACGTGATATCTTTCTCTCCTGACTCCAAGATAGTAACAATCTGCTTTGGAAACTGTGGCTTCCAATCTGGAAATCTTGCTTTTGCTTGCAGCTTTATGTAATCCCACGAGTGTTGATCATGCTGCTTCCCATCCAATCCATAGTAGAATTGCTTGATATTCTTTGTTTGTACCAACTCTTCAACATCCCACCACGGGAGGGTTTTAATATCTGACAAGAATTCAAAGTACTGAACCCCTTGTTCCCGTCTTATAGCATACACTTGTAGATCTTCTAAGTAACCCCAAGACAAGATATCACCCCATGATATATTAGCATCATGCGTGAAGTACTGTAGAGGCCTTATGAACTTTCTTTCCTTCGGAATCACTTTGTACCACTTCTTTCTTTCTTCAACTAAATTCTCTCTCGGAATAGTTCTTGGAACACCTTCAGTAGTTATCTTCTCCACAATTTTCCTTCTGACTTCGTCTTCATTTTGTTCTTTAAACATTTTGGCAAGAGACGGAAATGTTTCATCAACACCAGCATAGTGAAATATTGTCTCTTCATCAGACGAATCAGATCCTTCTTCAACTAAAACCTCATTGTACTTATCAGCTTCTTGAGCATACTTGAATTCGTATTCTTTCTCAGGCGACGAAGGTATCTCATCTTAAATATCAAACTTGAATTTGCCATCGTCTAACCCCAATTCTTCTAACATTTCAGCCCTTGACCTAGGCACCTCTAACTCCCTTCAAATCGAGCATGTAAGTAAATAACAGTTGGTTGCGTGAGAAATACCTGGTCAACATGTTTCTTTCCAGATGAAGAAGACTCTTGATGTTGATCCTCCTCTTGTTCGTTGATTTCGTCATTTATAAAGTCATCAATCTTCTGTTGATCAGAGGGATTCACAATTAGTAACCCAGACGAGCCTTGATCTTCATCATCATCTTTATCATTCAGAGGATCGTAGTTTTCAATCTGATCCATCCAATAATCCATCTCATCATCCTCTTCTTCCTCTACTACTACCTTCTCCTCTTCCTTCCATCTTAGAAATAACACTTCAGGCTCTTTCGACTTCCTTTTTCGTTGTTCTACTCTCACCATATGAATAATATCATCAAATTTGTATGACAGAGGAGTAGAATCACCAACAAGTATGAAGCTTTGATCATGATCAGCTTCAACATCTACCGTCTCAACATCAGCTTGACTCGAATATCCTCCAGCATCTTGAGTCTCTATGATAACATCTTTCTTTATTTGAGTAGCTTCCTCAGCCAACCTCCTTTCTCTCTCAATCCTTCGTTCCTTAACTCTTTTGATCTCTATATTATTGTAGATGTATTGAACGTCAATACCAAGATGATGTTCCATAATAGTGTACAACATATTGAGCTGTTCATCCTTCATAACTTTATCAGCTCTAAGTGCTTCCATCTCTAGCTTCATCGCTTTCATTTCATTTGAAGATGCTTCATGGAGTTCACTTAACAAATTATTCAGCGTCTGATTTATCTCATTCACTTTCTTCATCTTCCCATGTAGATCACAAATCTCCATTGAAAGTTGTTCAAAGAGCTGAGCATTATCATCAACATCTCCTTCCATTTTCTTTAACTTCTTTGCTTGTTTGATCATGACGCTCTTTATCTCTTCATTCACTTTTGTTAACTCTTCAAGCTGTTTCTTTAACACATCACGCTCAGCTTCAGCTTTCTCTTTTTCTTTCTCTAGAAAACTCATTTTCTTCTTCAAATCTTTGACAGATTCGTCATGAAACATATCATATTCTTCACCAGAAAGAATATCGTCAGTGAATTCACCTCGAATATTTGGAAAGCCTTGAAATAGACCTGGTAGAACAGTATTCTTTGGCTGTGAAGATTCAGGAACTTCAGGATTTTCTGGTGGTGGTGGTGGTGAAGAAGCCCTCACTTCAACATAATCATCATTACCAGCTTTCATCTAAACTTCAGCTTTAGGCTTTTCAACACTTTGCACCTCTGGTTCTTTAGGAACTTCAACATGTTGATCTTTAGCTGCTTCAGGACCCTTAGAAGATTCCACGTGCTTCTCACTCTTTCCAATTTGATCTTTTTGATCTGATGCAGACCCTTTTCTTGCTCTGACGCTTCTAGGAAGTACTCCTGTCTGAACAGCTTTGTGTTTCTTTTGTTGTTTCTTTTTCTAATCATCAGGTGGCAAATAAGTAGAATCCTCTTCATCGGAATTTTTAGCTTTCTTCTTCCGAGGTTTCTTTTTCATTTGAACTTTCCCAACACCAATTCTTTCAATTTATGGCTCTGTCTCTGTCTCTGTCTCTGTAGACTCATCATCAGCATCATCTCTAGAATCATCATGAACAACACCTTCAGGCTCCTTTTGTTTAACACCTTCAGGTTGAACACTTGCACTTTGATCTTTTGCAGTTGTAGCTTCAGTGTGCTTTATGTATTGCTCAAACGTCACCTTCGCCAAATCAATTCCTTCTTGAGAAATGCTCGATGGATCTAATATTGGATCATCTACCAACTTTTGTTGTGGTTCTACAGAAGGCCCCTTAACAACAATCTTAGGTGGTGACATTTTAGGAATAGGCACAACTGGGGATGTCTTCGGTGTTCTCTTCCTTTTTCCATCCTTCACAAACCAATATCTGATCTTTTTCTCAACCATTTCCTTCATCTTGTCATCTTCATTATCTGAGTTGCTGTTTTCATGTCTCCATGCATCGTTTTCCGGAGCAACATACGCTGGATTATCAATCCTGCAAATCATTCTCTTTGCTCTTTGTTCAGGACCTTTAGATAATTTGCTCAAAGTATCAGCTGTCATGTTTCGCAGACCTAATATATCATCAGGATCCATTTGAAGGTCTTTGAATTGATCATCTATCATCATCAGGATAAACCTAGGATACATGATGTACTTTCCACTTCTACTTCTTACATTGTCTACCAAGTGGTCAAATATTACTTGCGATACATTGTAAGGCCTGTTCAGCACCAAGCAAGTGATGATATTCATGATATAGTCAGACGTCTCATCATAAGCTCCCTTCTGATGTGACAAAGCATGAATTACACAGTGGATTAGTAACTTGTAAGGTGTACTAAACATTGTCTTAATGTATTTTCCGTTCAAGTGACCTGTAAATCCCATTCTACACCACAAACCCTTGCATAAACGTTAAGGAATAATGATGGGATCAATCTCAGAATCTCCTAAATCCAAAACTCTCCTTAAATCACCAACGTTAAACTTAATCTCTAAATCCACGTCCCGACCATTCTCGTCCTTCTTTCTAACTGCAGAACAAATCATCTTTTCACTCTCCTCATATCTCACCGAACTCCAAAATCTTCTAACATGTGATTCATATACAATAGTTCTATCGGTTAATGCCTTATGAATCTTGCTCTCTCTCAAAAACTTTGCTATGACTTTAAATGGAGTATTGTCTGTATAGTGTGCGTCCAACAGACAGTAAATGTTGTGAGATTTATCCCAATCTGATGCTCTTCCCTGCAATAATAAACAATGTTATCATTTTCACATAGTTCGAGACATAAGATGACAAGAATAAAAAATTTGAAAATTTCAAAAATTTTTCTAACACTTTTGAACTCTCACTCTATTCAGTACTGAGGATCGGATGGTCATCCGATCGGATTGCCATCCGATCGAGTGAGCCATCTACATTAAAGAATAAAACAAGTGACATGTGCATTTGAATAGGGTGGCCATCCGATCGGATTGCCATCCGATCGGATTGTCACTCGATTCATGTGACAAGCAGATAAGCTCTTTGACCAGTCAACACTTTTGAGTGAATGATATGGATCGGATGACCACCCGATCGGATTGCCATCTGATCGGATTGTCACTCGATCCTTGACAAGCTTGAAACAGTTGGAAATTGTGTCGTTTTGTGATGAGGATCGGATGGCTGTCTGATCGGATTGCCACCTGATCGGATTGCCACTCGATCATTGATAAGGTTGCATAGTGAACATTTCAAAACATAGTAATGAGGATCGGATGGCTGTCCGATCGGATTGCCACTCGATCAACTTGACAATCTTCATGAACAATGAATGTGAGTGCCTGGGATCGGATGGCCATCCGATCGGATTGCCACCCGATCGAGTTGCCATTCTTTCCAAAACAACTGTTTAACATGTAAAGGCACAGATATCGAGGTACAACACTTAGAAAAATATTCAAACACTTAATTATAGAGGATCGGATGCCCACCTGATCGGATTGCCACCCGATCGAGTTGCCACTCGATCCTTGAACAATGAAGAACACTTAGAACAGAATATGAACATCAAAATTTTCAAAGATTAATCATCAAATTGAACACAGATCTACGTAGAGAATTCTCAGGCGATCAAAACCTTATGTTCAAATTTTTCTAATTCGGCCTAGATTTGGAGTAATTTAACAGAAACAGGTCCGATAGCCGACACCTTCAATCATCAATTCTATGGATTTTAACATGTTATTGTACAAATTGAGACGGTAAACCTATAGATCTAATGCCAGTGAATAAAACATCATGTTCAAAATCTATCAAACATCATCAAAATTGCCTAGATCTAAGGTATTGAGTCCGACAGTCGCCGTCATCAAGAACAACATCAAAAATCATCAAATTAACAGTCAAATATCAGTGAACTTACCTTTCCCATTGTGAAGGTTGAGTGTGCCAACAATCCAATGTAATGTGGAAAGCAATAGAGTGAAAATCATATCAAGATCAGAGAAAATGAGAGAGTGTCGGATAGTCGCCCGATCGAGTAAAGGTTTGACTGACCAACATTGACTTGTATCTATAGGGTGACCAAGTGTCGAATGGCCATCCGATCGGATTGCCATCCGATCGGATTTCCACTCGATCCAAACACCTCTCATTTTGACTTTAGTGTTGACCTTTTGTCATTTTGCCGTTTTATCCGATATTGTCCAGTTTTAGAAATCCACTTAAGTATCTAGGTCCAAGTTAACCCTAGGCACTTAATTTGTCTACTAAGTCCAAGTTAATGACCTTGGTTGACCCGATACGAAACAAACTGACAATTTGATCAATTTTTACAAAAACATTTTCATGAAAAAATTTACAAATATCAACTTAATGAACTTGCTTTAACTTTGAATTTTTCAATCCTTTTCCAAGATTAGCTCCCAACCCTGTTGTCCAGATCAGAAACTTTCCTGCTCCGCTTCACTTCTCAGAATCTGAAGATCTGCTTTCCACCTCGGTTTGTCTCAAAACTAAAGCAGAAATGTAAAATCTTTTTGGTATTTTAAGAAAGTTTAAACTGAAAGCTATGAAATCTTTTTGGATTTTTTTAAAACTAATCACTGAAATGAAATGAAATACAGTAAAACTAAAGCAGTAAATGTAACTATTTACAAACATATTTTTGGTGAGCGTGTTAGGGGATCATATCAGCTACCGACAACCTACAAGTACCGTTGAGCTGATTACACACTTAAGAATTAAACAATTCACTTAGATTGCCGATATATTGATCCATCTTAAATTTTCACACAAATTTCAACTAATCAGGACACGATTTAGTGTTTTAAGATCTTAACTTATACGCGTGTCCCACCTCAGAATATACTCTCGTATCCAGACTTCTATATTCAGTCCTACAGGTGAATGCACACTAATGATATCTGTAACGGGTAATGCGAGGCCATGAGAGCTCAGGTTAGAACTTCCATTCAGACAAAGAGATGATGGCTCGACTTTCGGTGTGTCCCGTTTGGGGATCTTTTCTTCAACATCACATGATTAGCATTTTTCAATGTTTCATCTTTTTTTTTATGCTGAGGGTAGGCTTTAAGATAAAAGCATTGCAAAGTATTATACGAGGACTAGGCTATTGCTTTCGCAAAATCAGAAGTCCTGGTATAATACCCCAGATATCATCACGCACATAGACGTAGTATGTCAGAAATAGAAAGCCCTTCAAACAAGATTTCAGGGGTTACCTATATATCCAAGAGATGTTCCCCACGAAGTAAGCAAGTTGTAATTTAGGTTTATATCCCGAAAAATCTACTAAGTGTGCAAAAACCTATCGGCATATCATCAGCGAGACTGCTTAATGCTTTTAAAACATTACATATCTTTAGCATACAGTAACTGTCTAGCTGATGTACTATCATTTCCCCTTCTTACACAAACTCTTTTTGGGTTTTTCTACTGTTTTTGGATTTTTGGATTTTTTATTGTTTTTGTGTTTTCTGAAAATATTATATATCTCCCCCTAAATACGAAAACAACTAAAAATACGACAAACCAAAGCATCTGCTTCTCAACATCATCTGCCTCGGTTTCCTCATCAACGCCAATGATTTTCTCCGCATCCGACAACAATTTCATACCATTTAGATTTAAAAGATATTGAAAACGAGCTTTATCGAAAGCTTTGGTATGTAAATCTGCCTTTTGTTCGTCGGTGTGGATTTTTTCAATTCGTATCAACTTCTTTTCATAACAATATCGTATGAAGTGATGATGAATTTCTATATGTTTTGTTTTAGCGTGATGTACCGGATTCTTTGTTATGTTTATTGCTGCCTCATTATCAACAAAAATAGGTGAAGTAAGAAATTGGAAACCGTAATCGCGCATCTGTTGTTGAATCCACAGGATCTGAGAGCAGCAGCTGCTGGCAGATACATACTCTGCTTCACATGTTGATAAAGCAACAGAGGTTTGCTTCTTATATTGCCACGTGACCAATCGGGGTCCGAAAAATTGGCATCCTGCAGTTGTTGATTTAGCATTGACTTTGCAGCAACCGAAGTCAGAATCAGAGTATCCTTCGAGCGTGAAGTCACCGTCTTTGGGATACCACAACCCCAGTGTTGGAGTTCCTTTCAGGTAGCGTAGAATCCTCTTGACTATAGACATATGTGAAGCTCTAGGACTTGACTGATATCGGGCCGCGAGGCAAGTTGGGTACATGATATCGGGTCTGGATGCTGTCAAATACATCAGCGAACCTATCATTGAGCGGTAAAGCATCTCGTCCACCTTCTCTCCGGTGGGATCAGGGTTGATTCCATGATTGGTTGCTAATGGGGTAGACATTGGTGCACTTCCGGACATCCCGAATTTCTCTAGAATGTCGTGAACGTACTTTGTCTGATGTATGAAAGTTCCCTCAGGCAATTGGTTGACCTGGAGCCCTAAGAAGAATTTCAACTCACCCATTGACGACATTTCAAACTTCTGCTTCATCACCTTCTCAAAGTCTTTGCAGAGTTCATCATTTGTTGACCCAAAGATTATATCATCAACGTAAATCTTTACAATCAGTAAGTGCCCATCGACTTCTTTTGTGAAGAGGGTAGCATCCACTTTTCCTCGGATAAAGCTGTTGGCAAGCAAGTGTTGAGAGAGCGTCTCGTACCAGGCTCTCAGGGCCTGATGCAAACTATACAGCGCTTTGTCTAGAAGGTAGACCTTGTCTTTGTGGATTGGGTCGGTGAAGCCCGGTGGCTGACCGACATATACTTCCTCTTTCACCTTGTCATAGAGAAGTGCCGATTTGACATCCAACTGGCACACTTTGAATCCCTTCCATGAATCAAAAGCTAGGAAATTATGATAGCTTCAAGACGAGCAACCAGAGCATAGACCTCCATGAAGTCTATCCCCTCCTGCTGACTGAAACCCTGGACCAAGAGTCGAGCTTTGTTTCGAACAATAACCCCTCGGTCGTCTCTTTTACACTTAAACACCCACTTCTTGTTTATTTTCCTATGTCCATCAGGTAGGTCCACAAGCTTCCATACACCAAGCTTTTCAAACTGACTCAGCTCCTCCTTCATGGCGTTGACCCATGAATCTTTAGTCAGTGCTTCCTTATAGGTTCTCGGCTCAATCTGTGAAATGAAATAACTGAGTGAAAATTCAGTTTGTAAAGGATCAACTTTAGTATAAAAGCAAGTAAGGCCATGGTCAATATAGCTTCTGGTGTGAACGCCTGACCGCAGCTCTCCTATTATCAACTCCTCGGGATGGTATGAAAGAGTTCTCGGCATAACCTCGCCAGGAACATCCACCTCGCCTTCCAGGTTAGTGATATTTTGATCCGCAACTTGTTCATTGTCAAGAATTGTCTGATCTGAAGATTGGATTTGCTCCCCCTCAGACACTGAATCACCATGATCAAATGTTGGCCTATCATCAGAAACTTGATTATCATCATTTACCACCGTCTGATTTTCAGGAGCAGGTTCACGTTTCGAAGTAGTCAGAGTTTGCTGAACTTCATCATTATCTCCAGCGTGACTTGGACCAGTTTCATCATCATTGGAAGTTTGTCGTTGACGTTTAGAAGACCTTTCTGGAAACCTTCCCTGAGATGCTTCATATTCTCGTAAAATATCCAAATCATCAAAGAACTCTGGCTCTTCTTCTAATTCGAATGAATCCCTTAAGGCATCGTAGTTGAATCGCCATGAGTTTGCGGGCTTCTGTGGAGGCATTGTATAACTTCGACATTCAACATGTTGTGCTTCGATGATCTTCTTCGGACTTGGAACAAAGACTCTTTTGAGTGGACTTGCATACCCCACAAAGTTACCTTCGATGCTCTTTGAACCAAACTTGCCATCGGGATCTAGAACTGTGCAGGGT
This sequence comes from Helianthus tuberosus, assembly GCA_030545235.1. Classification (NCBI taxonomy): domain Eukaryota; kingdom Viridiplantae; phylum Streptophyta; class Magnoliopsida; order Asterales; family Asteraceae; genus Helianthus; species Helianthus tuberosus. Next base: position 22,553 of record JARYGA010008501.1, read on the forward strand.
GACCCGAACGGTTCTATATACTCGAGATTAGGCTTGCGATTGTTAATCAACTCGAAACATGTGTTGTTATGCTTCTTCACAGTAAGTACCCTGTTGAGAGTATAGCAAGCGGCTGATACTGCTTCTGCCCAAAAATTTATCGGTAACTTGGAATCAGCAAGCATCGTTCTCGCCATTTCGATCAGCGTTCTATTCTTTCTTTCTGCGAATCCATTCTGTTGCGGAGTATAAGGTGCGCTGAACTCTTGCAATATACCTCGTCGATCACAAAATTCCTCCATTCAGTTATTCTTGAATTCTGTACCATTGTCGCTTCTTAGTCTGTGAAGTCGTATTCGGTACAAATTCTCTATCTTCCTGAATAGTCTCAGCAAACTCTCAAATGTTTCGTCTTTCGACTTTAGGAATGCCACCCATGAGAATCTCGAATAGTCGTCAGTTACCGCTATACAATAAAGATCTCCCGTTGTGCTTTTGACATTCACAGGACCAAAAAGATCCATGTGAAGTCTCTCCAGCCGCCTCGAGACTGAGTTCATCTTTTTACCAGGATGGGATTTCTTCCGTTGTTTTCCTTTGATGCAACTAATACACCCCCCTCAAGATGAAAACTCTTCAAGTGAACACCTTTTACCAAATCGTTATGCACCAGGTGGTTCATCTTGCGTAGGTGAATGTGTCCCATTTTCCGGTGCCACAACAATGACTCCTTTTCAGTGGCTCTTGACATGAAGCAATGAGTTTGGCCCATGGTAGTCGTAGCAACGCTTATATCCAACACGTATAAATCATTAACTCGTGGTGCTCTCATGATGATCCACTCCTCGGGGATGACAAACCCCGGCTTCAGGATCAGACATTCCTTATCAGTGAAATGTGTCGAATACATTCTATCACAAATTTGAGAAATGCTAAGAAGATTGTTCTCCAGCTCGGCAATGTAATTGATTCTTTCAAACATGATACCACTATTGGATAATGTTCCTTCACCAATAATGCGTCCTCCTTGATTACCAGCGAAATCGACGTATCCACCGTTGAACCCTCTAACATCGTAAAGTAGGGGTTTTCTCCCTGTCATGTGCCGGGATGCTCCACTATCCATAATCCAACGTGAGATAGATCTCGGGAGCTCCTGCACATTTCACAAACATTTAGTTAGATTTTGAAGCAACCCAAGCCTCTTTTGATTCGGGTAGCTTGACATTAAGGTGGGTTGTTTTGGTGTATAATGGTGGGAAATTCTTGTCATTCATTTTCAAGCTTTCTTCAGACCCAACCTCAACCTCTTTATACAAAAAGAATTCATTTTTTGGAGATTGACCAGATGGTTGGTCTTTCTTTGGAACATACTTCTTCCATGGAGGGGTAGAAGTTTGTTTCTCAAGTTTCTCGTAAAGATCCAAAGGTATATCCATCTTAACCGATTTGGTTGAAGATGATTGTTTTTCAGAATCAGAAACCTTTGGTTTTTGAACATTTGATGTCTTTTCTTCAGATTTTGGCTTCCAAGTTTGTTTTGAAGAAGCAACCCGTTTGTAAAATTTATCAGTTTCCTTAACCGATTCTTTTACAGGTTCAGTTTTGACTTTGATGTTTTCATTTTTCAAAATCTTTTTCCCAACAAACATTGGAGCTTTTCCTTTGACATCGTTCTTCTTCTTTGGATTCTCGACAACCACAGACTTAGGCTTCGAGTTGGTGCACTTTCGTGCAATATGTCCAACTTTATTGCATTTGAAGCATGTGTGGGTGTCAACTTCCCGACTTTTGCCTTCAGTCTGAGGCTGTGAGGCCTTCTTCTCAAAGAATTCTTCATTTGATTTTGAAAAAATTTCAGATTCTTGCTCGGAATGTGAACTCGAGCTTTTCACAAACACTTTCTTTTCTACAAACTTTTTGTTTTGAAAGTTCCTCTTTTGATTGTTCTTACCAACCTGATAACCACCTGACCATATGTTTTGGTTATTATTGTTAAAAAGTGGCGGTGCAGCAGGTTTCTTATAGTAAGATTTATCTTTTTCAAAGTTCAAAAGCCTTTTGGAACTTTTCAATCCCTCAATCTCAGAAACATCGATTTCAACCAATTTGAAAACTTTCTTCAACTTGTCAACATTCACAATCTCAAGTGGAAATTCAAGATCCGAATACAACTTATCAGAACCAGACATCTTGTACATCACAAGAGTAGGTCCATCATTTGAGTTGTTTTGGGATTTTGATTTCGGAATGTAGTTATTTAGAAAACACTCTTCATCTTCAGTCGACTCACTATCAGATTTTAAAACATTTTCAACCACATTTTTTATGACTTCAGACTGAACACTATCTTCATCAGATGATGAAGTGAACATGACATCGATTGTTTCTGGCAATTTTACATCATTTGTTTCTTTATTTGTCTCAGAAATCTTATCCAACCTGAATTGTTTCTTTGAAAAATTGTTTAACACATGTGGTGGAACTTGATGATAACCCACCCCTGTTCCATCCGAGTATACATCTTCAACAGCTTTGTTCTTCCCAATGGGTTTGGGAACTATGTGTTGAAGAACAAAGCTCGCGGAGCTGAAACTGTTCAATTTCAAAGTGATTCTTTCATTTTCAATCTTAGCTTCCTGGAACTGAAGCTTAAGATTTGCGATCTCGTCCAATTGCTGGTTGATTTGTTTTTCTTTTGCCTGAAGAACTCCAGACAATTAAGGATTTTCTTTCAATGTTTTACCATTTCGCTCATCAGAATCTTTAACAGTTCTTTTTAACTTTTCAAAATTTTCAGAAATGTTTCTGTTTTCATGAATTAACTTCTCATTTTCTTTCTTAACACGTTCAACATCAGATTTATCATTTTCAATCCTTTTGGTTAATTCATCAATTCTTTCATTTGAAATTCTAAGAAGTTTGTCTCGATTTAAAAAACCTTCTTCAGTTGTTTTGACTTTCTCAACCAGTTCTTCGGTCTTTTTCATTGTGAGATACGAATTTGTGAGGCAAACTTTGCATTGTTTCGTGCAATTTTTGCAATCACTTTCTATTTTAACCCCATCAGTCTTACCTGATTCATTTATTGAACCACTACAACTGACCTTGTTTGTTGACTCAGACGCAGATTTGGAATCTACCTCTAGTTCCTTTGCCATAAGCACTTTGTCTGCCATCTTGGTCAAATTTTCAGCTGTCATTTCTTTTGTTGTGTCGATTATCCCAACATCGACTTTTCTTGACTTTAACTCTTCCTCTTCAGCTTTCTTTGCAGCATCTCTCTCTCTCTCTGGTCATCCTCTTGCTTCAAAGATTCAATGAAAGTTTCAACTATGAGTATTCCTGGTTCAGCAATAATGTTGCCTTTTGGGTCCAAATAGCACTCACGATCCGGATCCCATTTGTTAGCCCTTTTGGCTTCTTTCTGTAGGATCGTTCTGTGACCCAAACGAGTCTATCAGAAGAGTTCTCGGTCTAATCAGAGGCGGAATTCATTGATTAGACTTTGTAACAGCTTGTTTCACACTTAATTGTCTTGTTTTATTGATATAACACATTTACAGATCAGTAGACACGTCGGCAGCACTTTGATACCGGAAACATGAACCTTACAAATGAAATGGCAGCTCCTCTATATATAGGTGTTGTAATTTCGCACGGAAATGGCAAATGCTATTTCGTGCGAAATAGCTATTGCTAATTTCGTACGAAATAGCTACTTGCTATTTCGTGCGAAATTACCTTCTAACACACAAAACCTATACTTCTCGTACTACGTGCCCTGATCTAACAATTCTAGTACAAGACTCGATACAAGACGAAGTCGACAGACGTAATGCACCAACAGACTCCCCCTCAGATGTTGACGAGTCTTCAGTGTTGAGTCTTCACAATCTTCAGTCTTTATCAGTCTTTGGGCTCTTTCAAAGTATCTTGACAGAGTAAAGCATCCTCAATCTTTCTTCTTCTCTTCATCTTCAGGATCTCGATCTGGCTTTTATCTCACTCTAATTCTCTTCACATTCTCTTGATCAGATTCAGGATCAACCTCTAGCTCTTACAGCTTCTTTCTGCTAACTAACTCCCCCTTAAATTGTGCTGGGATCGCAGTCTGCCTTTGATGTTCCAAGATAGTGACCTGGCTCACACTCTGCTCAGGTATAAACATGACTATCCTGCACAAATTTCTAATCACACGATAAATTTCACAAATTTAAATTTTGACAAATTTATATTCTGTTTAATACTTGATGAATCCAGCTCAAACTGTCAATTAATGATATTACAATTTTAATTTCTGAAGACCACATACAGGCAAAACATTTTTCTAATCACACTCTCCCAAACCTGTTCGTCATGTTCAGCACTCGGAATTTTGAAAATCAGCTTTTTAACATCAGTTGTCTAAAATCTTTTTGGATTTTTCAAAATTTATGCTAAAACACTCCGAAAATCTTTTTGGATTTTTGATATAATGAAATGCAGTAAAAAAATATATACAGACAACATTTTTGTGAGCTTGTGTAAGAGGATCATATCAGTTTTTGACAAATCACTAGCACCATTAAGCTTTAAACATTTTAAGTTCTAAACGATTCACTTAGATTGTCAGTATACTGATCCACTTAAATTTTCACACAAAGTTCAACTGTTTCGAGATACGATATTAATGTTTTAAGAACTTGAACTTATTCGCGTGTCCCACCTCAGAATATACTCCCGTATCCAGATCCCAATATTCAGTCTTACAGGTGAGTATTCCACAGATGATATCTGTAAAGGGTTAAATGCGAGGGCCATGAGAGCTCAGGCTATTGCTTCCGCAAAATCAGAGAGACGATGGCTTCGACTTATGGTGTGTTCCCTTTAGAGAATCTTTTCTTCAACAGTACATGATTAGCATTTTTCAATGTTTCATCATTTTTTTGTACTGAGGGTGATGCTATATTTCAAGCAAGCAGAAAGTATTATACGGGGACTAGGCCATTGCTTCCGCAAAATCAGAAGTCCCGGGATAATACCCCCAATATCACTGAGTATAAAAACCTAGTATCTCAGAAAGAGGGACCTTTCAAACAAGATTTCGGGGGTTACCCATATATCCGAAAGATGTTCCCCACGATATAAGCAAGTTTGAAATTTAGATTTATATCTCGACACAATCTACTAAATGTGCAAAAACCTACTGGCATATCATCAGTGAGACCGTTTATCACATATTGACTTTTCAATTCTTTAGCATGCTGAGAAAGTCCATTGATGTACTATCATTTCATCTTTTTACAACAAAACTCATTTTCATTTTATCATGTTTTTTACTTTTTTTTCAAATTTTCAAATGTTTTTGGATTTTCTGAATTTTTTCTTACTCCCCCTAAAATTCAAAATCATTTAAAGGAAATTTGAAAAGAAACTATAAAAGTAAAATGACAACTGATATCAAATTGTTTCAATTCGCCATCCACTTGGCATAAACAATCAGAACTCCCCCTCTCAACACACTATTTTCCCATTAAGATTTCAAAACACTTAAGTTTGTTTTAATCAAATGGTTTTTCCGGAAAATTAGTTTTGTTGATTTTAACACTTGTAAGTTAGGGGATTCATTCATCAGTTTGTTTTCCAATCCTTAAAATAATAGTTAACTCAAGTTCAATTTAATGACCTTGATCAACCATATGTAAGATCACAAATCAATCAAAACCTCTTGACTCAGAAATTGAAATACCACTTTGTAGGAAAATGCCGATTTCTACTCCACACTTACCAACCTGTAAATTCCGGCAAGTCCACAATCTGTAGAATTTTAACAATTTTTAAATGTTTCACAAAAACAATTTTTCAAGAATGATGCCGATTCATGCTCCACGATTACCCACTTGGGAGCTCCGGCAAGTCAGAATTTTAGTTTGAAAATGCTGTCACTCAAGCCTGACCAGCCTTGGGTGATTTTGATTCAACTTCATCCCAACCTCCTTTTGATCTGTAAAAATCTTTTACACTTTTCACTTTTCCATCAACCATCTTCCCAAATATATGTTTTACTTTCCCATTGAAAGCCTTTTCAGCATCAAATTATTCTTTACCAGAGAAGAATTGACCTGAAATCTCAAACCTACCTTTTGATTTCAGATTTTCTGCACGCAATGGTGGAAAATTTTCATCGTTCAACTCAGGAACGGACTTCTCATTCTTTTTCTCAACAAATGACTCCTCTGATTTTATGGAATCAGATTCATTGTCAGAACTACTCTCAGATTTTACAACCCATCTCTGTTTGTTCAAATCAACTTTTCTTTTATAAAAATGTTTTGAAACATCACCAGTTTCAAAAGTCGAATTTTCAAACATATTAGTTTTCTCAGCTGATTGTTTCTTTTCATCAACATGTTTCTTAATCATTTCAGAGTTAGAAGAAACTCCTTGTTTTATGTTATTGGACTGTTGGCAATTCCAAGCAATATGTCCAATTTTGTGACATTTGAAACACGTTCTTCTATCAACTCTTTGAATCAACTTCTTCTTCCTTTCAGCAAGAAACTCCTGGTTTGATTGTCTCCAGAAAGGTTTCTTCTGTTCTTCTTCCGAACTTCCACCTGCAACAAATTTTGTTTTTGGTTTATAATTTTTCTCATTTTTATAATTTTCTAGAACATTAAATCCTTAACCTTTCTTTTTGAAATTACTGTAATGGTTTGGTTTCTTCTGAAAACCATAACCAGAACCATAACCCTTTTTCTTGTTCAATCTCTGTTGAACTCTTGAAGTGTACTTTTTAGGTTTTTCAGTAAAATTTAAATCTTTTATTTCAGAAATATTGATTTCTGTCAATTTGAAAACCTGTTTGATCATTTCAGTTTTGACACTTCTTATTGGAAATTCCTCATCAGAATATAATTTGTCTGAATCCTTCAAAGTATATGCCACTTTGATTGGTCCATCATTCAAATTAGATTTTGATAACAAGAATTCTTTATTGTAAACCCGTTTAACTGATGAACTCGGACTCTTTTCTGACGAACTCGAACTTTCAGACTTAGACTCCGACTTTGACTCTTCATCCATATCCAACACCTGATCGACCACTTTCTTTAACAACTCATGATCAGTGTCAGACGCTGTGAATGTGACATCAATATTGTCTGGTAACTCATCAATGATTTCAGACTTTAACTTGATGTTGAGAGCATTTTTTAATTGTTCCTCATTTGGCTTTCTGGGAGAATAACTTTCATAGATCGGGGGTGGACACTTATTATACTTAGCACTTTGTTTCTTACCAGCATATGTTTCTTCTTTCTTTTGTTCTTGAAAAGCTTCAAGACCTGCAACAGTAGGATAAACTCGATCAATCAAATAATCACAAGTTGTATAACTCAACAACAATCTTTTGATTCTTTTACTATCAATCTTTTCGAGTTCCAAATCCTGCTTCAATTTTGCACAGTCTTCAATATACTCATTGATAACCTTCTGCTTTGACATTAATGTAAAACTCATCTTTGTCATAGCAACCTCAATTTCTGAATTTGTCTTTTTCAGACCATTTACTGTTCTGTTCAGCACGCCATAAGATTCCTTCACATATTTCACATCAGACAACAAATTTTCTTTCAGCTTTTCTAATTCAACGATCTTCTTATCCTTCTCATCACAATCTTTGCAAGATTCTAAACATTTCTGACATGGTTTAATGACCTCAACTATCTTTTCAACCTCGACAACCTTCTCAACTTCGACAATTTTTTCTACCTCGACGATTTTCTCAACTTCGACAATTTTCTCTACCACTTTCTCAACTACCTTTTCTTCATCAACTTCTATTTTTATCTCACACTCTTCATTTTCAGCTTTCTTTGTTGAAATTTCTACAACTTCAGCTTTCTCGGCTTCTAGTTTTTCTTTTTCTTCAGCAATTCTTTTTGCTTCCAATTCTTTCTTCAAACGAGCAACTCTTTTTTCTTTCAACACTTCAATTTTATCTGCAAAAAAAAATTAAAACTAAATGAGTCTAGACTTTTTCTTGCCTTATTAATGTACTCTTCATCGTCTTCAGTATCATCATCACTTTCTGATGATCTAAAGATCTTCGTTCTTTTGACTTCTTGTTCTTCTAAGATTCTAGCAACAAGTCCTGAACCCGGTGGAATGTATTTATCCCAGCTAAATCCCTCTGCAACCTTTTCATCATCTTGGTCAATTATACCATAACAAGCTCTTTTCTCTTCAATGGTACGTGCATGTGCAGTTTGTGGTTGTTGAACAATTTGATGAAAAATTGATTTTTGATAATAATTGTTTTTTCCAGACTGATCTTGTCTTCCATTTGCTTCTTTGTTTTTGCACTCACGCTTAAAATGACCTTTTTCTTTGCAACAAAAACAAGTGACCTTTGATTTGTCAAACCCTATTGGAGATGCACTCATTTCTCGAAAATCATCTCTTCCGGTAACTTGTGTAAATTTTTCTGCTCTTCTAACTGCACTGGCTAGATACCACTTGATGTCCATCAATTCAAGTTCCTCTGCATCAATTTGGTCATAATCCTCTTTACTAAGCATCGGATTTCCAGTTCTGCCAGCAATCAAACTTTCATATGATTCCAACATAGCAATGAGTGATGCCATGTGTTGCTTAGCTATTTCCGGAGAAAGATTTTGACCATTTTGAATGTTCAAGGTAACATTGCACTGCAGATTTGTAGAATTCTTTTGTTGAGGACTTGGTGTTGTAAAATTTGGATCAAAGCTTGAATATGAAGACGAAGATCCACCACTTTGAGTCACAGTACTTCCCTTTGTTTCAGAAGAACTATCAGCACTGAAACCAGTTTGGATCTTTGGGCTTGGAGTAACTTCAAATTTGTTTCCTCTGTAGTATAAACTCACATCTTGTTGAGCATTTGGATTAGACATTATAACAGTTTTCTGGATATCCAACTCATGCTCTTTAATCTTCTGAATAAACTGTGCCAGATTCATATTTTCAGATTTTCTCATGTGTTTTAGGATCAACAAATAAGTTCCCCATTTCTGCTGTGGTAATGCATCGTCTAGTTTATCAACCCATTCATCGTCGTCTTTCGTTATTTCCAATTTTCCCATTTCCAAAACCAAATGACAATATCTATCAATGGTCTTTTTTGTTGTTTCACCTTCTAAGGCTACAAACATATCAAATGATTTCTTCAGTAAAGCCTTTTTGTTCATGATCATATCTGCACTTCCTTTAAACTTTTGAATTAACGCTGTCCAAATCGATCTAGCAGTACCCTCATGTTGAAGTAAAACAAAGATATCTTCTTTAACTGCTTGTTGAAGAATACTAATCGTCATTTTTTCACTTGTATATTTCAATTTTTCAATCTTTGAAAAGTCACAAAAAGCCTTTTCAAGTCCACGTTCATTTTTCGGTTTCTCGTAATCTTTATCTAATGAACACCATGCGTCAAACTTATAAGGTTGCACCCAGTTTTCAAATCTATTTTGCCATCCTCTAAAATCCTCAATGTACATAACTTTCGGCGGTTTTTGATACGTTCCCGTCTCATTCTCACTATACAAAGTTCCAGTTGTTGGTGATGAAAAGAGAAAGAGAGAAGATTTGAGGATTCTTACAGCGTCAGACACTTCAAAGAGTTCGAGAGGACTGATAAAGACTGAAGATGCAAAGACTCGACACTGAAGACTACGTCAACATCCGAGGGGGAGTTTGTTGGTGCATCCGTCTGTCGTCCACGTCTTATATCGAGTCTCAGTCTCGTTACGGATCTGAAAGAGGATGATGTCATCAACTCTCATGATGACATCATAATAGTGATGTCATTATCACATCACTACACAAAAGACAAAAAGGTTTAGGAAGTTAAAGTTGGAGTTCGGTCAAATATATTTGTTTCTAATTCCGCTCATTTGTCAAAGTCAGGTTCGCTTTTATGTCACAAAGATAGGTCCGCTTTTGTGTCATAAGTCAGGTCCGCTCATATGTAAATTGTAAAGGTCCGCTTATGTGTCAGTGTATGTAAAAGCGGACCTGATCACCTATATATAGTCATCATAAGCGAACCTCACAAAATAGTTCTAGGTGTTGTCTTCCGGTGAGCCACGAAGTGCCGCCGAAGTGTCGACAGGTTGTAAACGTTATCCAGATCAATAATATCGACAGTTTATAGTGAATACGTGCTTAATTGTACTCGGTTTGTCTGTTTCCGCCGTTCAAACTGAGATAAACTCTTCTAAGCGACTTGTTTAGGTCCGAATTCGATCCTACAATTGGTATCAGAGCTCAGGAGGAAGAGTTCTTACTGTTTAGTTCGTTTTCGCTCAAAAATTCTGATTTCTACACCTTCTTTCATCATCAGATCAAGTTTTACCAGTCGGAATTCGCTCAAAGTTTTACGGATTGTGCGCAATTGATCATAGACAAACCCTGGAAAGTTTCGGACCAAAATACGGACTAAAAATGGATCAAATGACCTTCGGATTTAGGTTCGCTTATTCGGACACCTGATAGGTCCGCTCTTGTGTACATCAGTAGGTCCGCTCTTGTGTACATCAGGAGATCCGCTTATTCGAACATCAGGAGATCCGCTTATTCGAACATTAGGAGATCCGCTTATTCGGACATTTGGTAGATCCGCTCCAATAATCATTCAAGTTCGCTTATAAGACTATTCAAGTCCGCTTATTTGGACATTTTTGGAGTACATCCGCTCAAAAATCATTCAAGTCCGCTTTTAAGACCATTCAAGTTCGCTTATTCAGACATCTTTTAGTAGATCCGCTCCAAATTACACTTAGATCCGCTCAAGTGATCCGCTTGTAGTGACATTTATTTGTGGTTCGCTTGTGAGTTTCGCTTCAAGTGACAATTCGGAGGTCCGCTTGTGAGGTTCGCTTCAAGTGATAAGGAGTAGTTTCGTTTGAGAGGTTCGCTTTTAGGAACTTGATTGTTGTAGGTTCGCTCAAGAGGTTCGCTTAAGTGAACATATTAGTCCCGCTCATTGTTGGTCCGCTTTTAGTGACAACTGAGGTTCCGTTTTTCTGTCACTTTGGTGTTTCTCTTTTGTGAACAACAAAGATTTGGTGGGATTGTTAGAAAAATGGCGATGGTATTTGATGAACAAGAAAACTATTATTTTGAGAGATTTAATAATTGGCATCAAGGGTTTATAGATGAAAGTTATAAAAGAGTGAGCAAGGATGGATGGGCAAAAAGGTTTAAATACTTTGTTTGTTTGAAAGATGAAAATTTGGAAAATCTAGAAAACCGATATGGAGTATTACTTAGATACTTGAAAAATCATGAGATATTGCTGTCAGATGCTGAAAAGATAGAAAAGTTTGCAGATTCATTACCTGTTGAATGGAGTGAATGTTTGAAAAATTTAAGGAAGGATTCAAATTTTTCAAAATTACATCTAAACAGATTCATCAGCATACTGAAAACTCATGAACTTGAAAATAGAAAGAAAAGATATGATTAAAGTGTTAGAAAATTATTTGATGGATATGGGATTAGATGTGATTGAAGAAATGAACAAAAGGATTGTTGAATGTGTCAGGGCAAAATATGTGATGAAATACGGCATCAAAAGAGGTAGTTATATTGATAATAATGGAAATCCTCTTGATTTCGTTAAAATATTCTGTGCAGGTACATTCAGGGCAAAGGAAGAAGGAGCTTCAAAAGCTGAAGAATCTGTGAAGAATGAAACGGTGTGCTCAAAATGTGACATCTTTAAGACTGACAATGACAAACTCTTGATGGATGCGGAAAGTTTGACATCAGAAGTCAAGAAGTTGAAAGATGAGAAGCAAACTGATGATAAACAGATTCTGGTTTTGCAGGGAATTTGTGAGAAACTGAAAGCTGAAAATGACAAACTGTTAAGTAACTTGAACAGTTTGACATTTGAAAACAAAAATTTGAAAGAAAAGGAAAAAGTTTTTGAAGAGAAAATTAAAAGTTTTGAAAATGAAAAATCGAAGATTGAAAAAGTTTTTCAAAGTCAAATAAAAATTTTAGAAGATGAGAGAGATTTGTTTGGTAAAAACAATCTTGAAAAACAAATTGTAATCAATTCTCATCTTGAAAAGATTATTCGATTTGAAAAGGAAGCAGAATGTGCTCAAAAGAAAATCAAAGAGTTAAAAGGTAAAATCAGGGAATGGGAAGAAAAGTTGAAGGTTTTTGTGAACACTTCAGCTATTCCTTGCCCAAAACCTGTAAATTCTGTTCCAATAAGTGACAATGTCACAAACTTTGACAATGTCAAAGTTGAAGATTGTGATGAGAAATCTGATGATGAAAAAGATAAAATGAAGAAAAAGAATTTATTTTTGAAGTTAAAAGAAAAGTTTCAAGAAACTGTTCCGCAATCAACTGAAAAGGGAGAATGCTCTAAGCAAAAACCTTTTAAGAAGAAAGTGGAACAAAAGCAAAAAGAGAAAATTTTGAAAAATGTACAAAAAGATAATAAACGCTCATCAGATCGATCATCCAATCGCAATGAAAAATTACAAAAATCAAAAAATGAAAACTCTAAAATTGTTGGCAATAAGTGATGCAGGTCGGACCACAGTGCTCAAAAGTCAAATCCAGCAAACAAGAGGAGAAAGGAGTATCACCAAGCCAAACAGTGCTTTGATCTGAGCGTTTAGTGTGAAAATGGTGATTGGTACGATAACAGAGTGTGTTACCGATGTGGTTATCAAGGACACATTGTTGTTAACAGCCAAGGTTGGAGTTATGATACGAGGAGATGCTTTAACTGCAACATCAGAGGTCACATTGTCAGAGATTGCCCAAGGAGATCAAATGAAAGATTGAGGGTTAATTCTCAGAATATGGCAAAGAAATCAGTCAATGTCAAGCCCAAAGAACAGAAGGTTCAAGAACCTAAAGTTCAAGAAACGAAAGTGAAACTTTCTCAGGCGCAGAAAGACAGACTGAGGAAGAAGAGAAAGAAGGCGAGAGAGTATCTCGAGACGATCTTGTCTTCGGATACAATTGGTAAAACAGATAAAAGTTCTGATAAATCGTCGTGCTCGCCAAAGAACAACAAATCAAGCAAAACGTATTCATCAGATACAAATCTGAGGACGAAAAAGGAAAAGAAGAAGGTGAAAATTGGTGGCAATGAATCTGTTTCTTCAGAAACAAAGGAACCACATGTCGGCGATGAATCTGGCTCATCAAAGTCAGACAAGCCACATTCAGGCGATGAATCTGGTGTGGTAAAGCCAGAAGAGCCATGTGTTGAGGTAAAAAATGAGAATTATGGTCTAACAATGGATGATGCAAATTTTCCACCATTGTTGAACAAGAATTCAAAATCACCCAAGGACCGTCAGGCTTGGGTGAATCTGTTTAAATGAAAAACCTGACTTGCCGGAGTTCCCAGGTTGGTAAGCGTGGAACATGAATCGGCATTTTTCTTGAGAAATTCACGAAAGTGATATTTCGAACTTACAAGTGGTAAATCAGGGACATTAAGTTGTACTTGATTTTCTACAAGTGATGTTTGCGGATTGATCTTATAAATGTTAGTTTTTACAAGTGGTTGAAAGAACAAGGTGATGAAACCCCATGTTTGAGAAATGACTTACAAAACTAATTTTTCCGGAAAAACCATTTTGATTCAAACAAACTTAAGTGTTTTGAAATCACTATGGGAAAATGTTTTGTTGTCAGGGGGAGTTCTAATTGTTCAAGCCAAGTGAATGGAGAATTGAAGTGATTCTCATCATGTTGTCACATTTCTTGTACAGTTGGTTTTCAAATTTTCCCAGAAAATCAAAATGGAGACATATTTTGATTTTAGGGGGAGTAAAAATTTAAAAAAAAATTAGAAAATTTGAAAATGTCAAAAACATTGAAAAATGCAAAAATGAGTTTTTGTTGTCAAAAAGAGGAAATGATAGTAGATCAGTTGGACTGTCATAGCATGCTAAAGAAATGGAGAGATAAAATGTGATAAACGATCTCACTAAAGATGTGACGATAGGCTCAGCTAGACTAGTAGATTTGCGATAACGATACAAACCTAAATGAAAAAGCCTAGTTCTAGTGGGAAACATGATCAAAAGCATAGTACTTAGTTTTGTCCTTCTTGATTGTGTGCCTACTCAGTAATCACTGATTTTCGAAAGACATAAAACTGGTTAAGTATGTGAACTTTCACAACTTTGCTGAAAAGTCGCTGTGATTGTGCATTTTATTTTGCAAAGATTTAAACTTGTTTTATTTCTTTATTTTGTTTAAGCATCGGACATCCTCTGCGTATACGTGAGTATCGACCTGGATGTTGTTGCCTAAACGTTCTGCTTTATTTTCTTTGGTGTTTCGTTTAAGCTTTGGATCACCTCTGCGTATACGGGAGTATCGACCTGGTGGTTAAAGCCTAAACAACTTCAACCTGTTTTATTTTTCTTATTTTGTTTAAACATTGGACTTTCTCTGCGTATACGGAAGTATCGACCTGATTGTTAATGTTTAAACATTCTGCTTTGTTTTCGCACAAATCACAATTGATAAAGTTTAAAGGCATTATTCGAGATAGTGTATTGCATGATGAGGGGATATGCTGAGATCGTGGGGTCCATAAGAATTTAGTGCTATCTAAATATACCTTAACGTATCGGTAAGCATGTCGAAAGTTTTTAGATTGAGTTTAAGTGGACAACAATATCGTCAATCAACGTGAATCGTTTAGAGCTTAAAACGATTAAGAGCTTAACGGTGCTTGTGATTTGTCTAAAAACTGATCTGATCCTCTTTCGCAAACTCACAAAAATATGTTTGTACATATTTCATTTTTGCATTTAATTTATGTTATTGCGTTTGTGTTTCATAGTTTGAAAAATCCAAAAAGATTTTTGACAACTGATGTTGAAAAGCTGATATTCAAAATCTCGAAGGCTAAACAAGATGAACAGTTGGGTTGGTTAAATGATTCTTAAATGTTTAGTTGATTCATTAAGTTGAATCACAACATTGTTTTGTTTGTAATAGAGTGTTTGAGATGTGTAGGTTTCTGATCCTGTTGCTACGAAAGCCAGGAGATTAATCAGAATCTGAGGAGAGCTTAAACTGAAAAAACCAGGATTTGATTTCAAAGGTGATAACAAATTCCAGACAGCGATCCCAGCTTGATGAAAGGGGGAGTCTGACGAAAGTTAGAACCAGAGAAAGATCTGGGTTTATGATTTCAGGAAGAGTTCCTGAAGAAGACCGATCGAGATTGAAGAGTTGTCATGTTGAAGACTCTCACTGAAGATTCCGTCAACATTCAAGGGGGAGTCTGTTGGTGCAGTTGTCTATCGACTACATCTTAGTTCGAGTCTTAGGCTAGGGCTGATTGTATAGTGAACGAAAATCAAGAAACACATGAGTTAGATAGGTCCGCTTATGTATCATGTCCGTATATGGGAACCTATTTGGTTAGGTCCGCTTATTCGTACATGTCCGTATATGGGAACCTACCTGTTCAGGTCCGCTTATACGAACATGTCCATATAAACGAACCACCCAATATAGGTCCGCTTATTTGTCAGGTCCGCTTATTCGGACATGTCCATATAAGCGAACCACCCTGGTCTATAAATAGGTGACCTATGAGCGGATCTAAGTAGAAGTTAGTGTGTGTGACGGCGATGCCCTGCCAGTTTGTCTCCAGAGCTTGTACATTGTTAGCAGATCAATAAAAGAGACGTTAAATAGTGAAATCAAGCTAAACAAAGACTGAATCAATGAATTCCGCCTCTGATTCAGTCTGAGCACTCTTCTGATCGACTCGTCAGGTCGTATAACGTTCCTACACCAGCAGCCGTGACTGGAGCAACCGGTGTAGCAAACGCATTATAAAATTCCTCTTCCATGATTCAGTAATCTGTATCACAAAGTCAACAAAGTTCAAACCACAATGAATGTTCACACGAAATATGAATTCAAACGAAAAATCACCAACTCAAACGAAATATCCTAATTTCGTGCGGAATAACAAAACTGATGTAATTTTGTGCGAAATCAGTCAAGCGAAATAACACTTTGGAGCGAAATAACCTATTTCAAGCGAAATAAGGTAATTTCGTGTGAAATCAAGTGTATCTTTCAAGCGAAATAGCAATTTCAAGCGAAATTACTAATTTTACCAGTTTTAAATCGAATTAAAGTCCAATTCTTTCAAGGATTTGTTAAAACACTGTTTCACACATAATATGTGAAATTCAATCCATTTTGACCGTAAAATTCTGTTTAATTTGAAAAAGAAGGTGTACAAATCAGATTTTTAAGTTGAATTGGTAAGAACTCTTCCTCCTGAGCTCTGATACCACATGTAGGATCGTTCTGTGACCCAAACGAGTCTATCAGAAGAGTTATCGGTCTATTCAGATGCGGAATTCATTGATTAGACTTTGTAACAGCTTGTTTCACACTTAATTGTCTTGTTTTATTGATATAACACATTTACAGATCAGTAGACACGTCGGCAGCACTTTGGTACCGGAAACATGAACCTTACAGATGAAATGGCAGCTCCTCTATATATAGGTGTTGTAATTTCGTACGAAATAGCTTCTTGCTATTTCGTGCGAAATTACCTTCTAACACACCAAACCTATATTTCTCGTACTACGTGCCCTGATCTAACAATTCTAGTACAAGACTCGATACAAGACGAAGTCGACAGACGTAATGCACCAACACTTTCCAGGCTCGATAGTTTCTATCCTTCATAGATTGAGCTACCAACTTTCGATAAGTGTATTTTTGCTCTTCAGTTCGTGTATCTTTGTATGGTTCCACTTTTGCGATGAGAGCAAATCCTACATCATCTTCTGGTAAAAACTCGCTCCAGTCAAAACCCTCGTCATCTTGAATTACAGCCAAGGCTCTCGATTTCTCCTTAGGAGTCTCTTTAATTTGTTTCATTCTTGGAGGCTCTTCACGATTCTTGTGATAAACAGCTTTCTTATAGTAGTCGTCATGGAACGGATTAGCTGTTTCATCCACTGCTGAGTTTCTGCATTCCCTCTTGAAATGCCCTTTTTGTTTACATTTAAAGCAGGTTACCTTTGACTTATCGAAACCCAACTTTGTCGAAGGTCCACCGATAGAATTTCTTCCAGTTATCTCCATAACCTTTGCGCTCTTCGAATTACGCTTGCCATGCACCAGTGTATGTCAATTAACTCCATTTCTTCGGGATCAATCTGATCATAATCTTCCTTTGTTAGATTCGTATTCCCGATTTTACCATCGACTAGGCTTTCATATGATTCCAAGATCGAGGCAAGAAACACCATCTGTTATTTTAGAGTTTCTTCATTGCAATTTTGAGCATTGTTCAAGTTCATTGCAATGTTACATTGAAACACGTTTTTAGGAACAGTTTGTTGTTGCTGGTTTGGAGTAGATGAAGAAGAACCCCCGTGATAACCACTACTCGGTGCTGAACTGCTGCTTTATCTTTCTTGAGTAAGTGTGTTCGAGCTCTCAGCTGAAAATGCAATTTTCGGTGACGTGGTTTTTGGAATCATGCTACCCCTGTAGTAAAGATCAACGTTTTGTTGATACGGGGTGTTGTTGACTTTGTTCATCTTCTTGATTTCTAGTTCATGGCTCTCAAACCTTTCAATTAGCCAGTCAACCGTCATGTCCGACATTTTCATGGTGTTCTTCAGAACCAACCAGTAATACTGCCAATCCTTTTCTACAGGTAAAGATTCAAATAATTTCTCGACCATCTCTTCTTCAGTCACTGTGATACTGTGTCTTGCAGGTTCTATCTTCAGATGACAGAACCGTTCAACCATCTTCAACACATTCTCATTCTTCATACATGCAAACAGATCAAATTCTTTCTTCAGCAGACATTTCTTGTTTTTAATGATATCTGCTCCTCCAATACACTTTTTCTCTAACTTATCCCACAAATCTTTCACATTTTCGTAACTAATCAATTAAATAATATCATCTCTAACAGATTGATGCAACAAAGCTATACATTTTTGCTCAGCTACAAATGTCTCTTGTTCAGTGTCATTCAAGTTTTCATAATCTTTCCTTCCGATATCATAACCGTTTTTCATACATTTCCAGCTATGGTAAGCAAACGCTTTCAACCAATCCTCGAATCTGCTTGCCCATCTGTTATAGTCTTCAATTGCCATCAGTTTGGGTGGCTTGTTGTAAGTACCATAAGTGTTGTCCACACTAAGCGAATCAGCAATCGCCTTCTTCGTATTTGGATTAGTGTTGGAAGTATTTGTTGATGTGTCTCTGGTGTTTAATGCAAAAACATCGTTGAACGGGTTTAGGAATTCGTCTCCCATTGTTAAGTACCTGAATAAGTTTCAAACACTTAAAAAAATTTTCACAAGTTCAAAAATTTTCAAACTGATGCACTTAGATCGGATGGTGATCCGATCGAGTGGTGATCCGATCGAGCGGTGATCCGATCGGACAACACAACCAAGTACAATCAACGAATAGGCTCAAGTGTCGAATGGCGACACGATCGGATGGTGACCCGATCGAGTGGTCGTTCGATCGAGTGACACAAGAGCTTTTGAAGACTTTAAACCTTCAACTCTTCACCGATCGGATGGTGATCCGATCGAGTGAGATGATGACGTCAGCTGATGAACTTTTAAACAACAATGCTACACCGATTGGATGGTGATTCGATCGAGTGAGAATGATGACGTCAGCAAGCAATATCAAGAACAGTCAATGCCAATCCGATCGGATAGCTATCCGATCGGGTGGATGACGTCAGCAAGAACGAAACACTGAACATGGTTTTTGCTATATTTGATTCAGTTTTAGTTCGAATTTTTCAATGAAAATTTGAAGGATTGATCTTTGTTTAATTCCGATTCGAATGATATGATTTTTAGTCAATTTTATCCACGAATTCCCGTTTAATTTTGAGTTTTCCCTATTTTAAGATGTAAAAATGCAAGAACAGCAAGAAATGAGGTAGAAGATGAGAGATTTGTAAAAAATTCCGGTGAATTTTGACAGAAATCAGCTGAAAGGTGCTGAAATTCCGGTGAATTTGCAGTTGTCGTCTCCGATTCAACCTCCTGTGGCTCTGATACCACTTGTTAGGCCGTGTGATCAGGATCTGTTTGGTTGGAATGTGGTTGGATCGATCAGAATCAAGGTGCGGAATCCCTTGATAGTGTCACAGAATCAACAACAACAGATTCAATGTTTAATCTCGTCTGATTTCTATTAGATTGATGGTGAAAGTACAGTAGCTCCGGTAGAATCTCAGACCAGCAGAGGTTCCTTA
>JARYGA010008502.1:0-15008 GCA_030545235.1 Helianthus tuberosus
GTGACTTAATAACATTTTGCTGCATGAGATGGACAAATCATAAACAAAAAGATGCTGGTGTCAGACTTATGTAATTTTTTGTGTTATGTTATTGATGAATATTATAATGACATGAAGAGACGAATGACACTGATGAGTGATTTGAAGATACATATTCGAACAAAAAAACTCACATCATTTTGTCTTTCCAAACGGCCACAAAAACACAAGCATGACAAAGTCAAACCGCCAGTGAACATATTTCGAAGAAGAAAGAGACTAATGACAGTGAAGATTTGGAAGATAAATTGTTTCTATTTTTCTTTTTTTTATTTTTCTTTTTCTGTTGTTTGTTATGTATTTTTCAGGTAAGAACAATAAAATACATTATATTAATAAACACCAAACAGTAATAATTATTGTAAAACGCCATAATGCAGTAAAACGCCAAAAACTTCCAAACTATAATAAAAGTAATTTGGAGAAGTTTTATTAAAAGCTAAAAAGAAAAAAATGCAAAAAACTTCTTAAAGCAGAACAAAAACGCCATTAAAAAACTCCAAACTTGGAAGATGGAACGTCTATCAGCCTAAAAACTCATAAAAAGCAGAACAAAAAACAGTAAAAATACACACAGTAACTAAAAAGACGGTTACTTTATTAATATCATTTATTATAATTAAAATCCCGCCTAAACTACACGCCAAAAACATCCTATAAGAGAGACGTCTCTGAACAATCAATTGATCACAACCAAACAACAACACCATGTTTCCTAGAAACCACTCACTTTAAAACGCCAAAAAACAGTTAAAAAGCCACAGATGGGAAACCTCGTTTCTTCTATATTGAGTATTGTTCTGAATGAAGTTTCACTGAATGGATTCTTCTCTGAGGTGGGTATCTCTATAAGCTTTTGTTGAATGAGATGGACAAATATTCATGAAAATGAGACTGATGACACTGATATGTCATCATGTCACTTTGTTCTTGATGGATATAATGATGGCATGAAGGGATCAATACATTCGAGCAGGCGTTGATCTTCAACATGTCACCAAACAAGTATATATCAAACCACAATACATGATGCCACTAAAAATAAGCATCTTCTAAAGACGGGCGGTATATAGGAAAATAAGGATCTAGATAAGGTATTAAAAACAGGTACAAAATGCCAAAAAGGTTAAAGTAGAAAAGGCTGATAATAGTGAAGATTTGGATGAGGAATTAGATTAGAATTTTTAATTTTTTTTTTCATTTTCTATTGTTTGTTATCTAATTCTTTGTTGTTTATTATCTAGTTCTCTAATAATAAAAAAATTTGAGTATAAAACGCCAAAAACTACAAACACTAAAACGCTTGATAGTATGAAAACTGTGAGACGGTAACATTAATTTGGATACTAGCAAAGCACGTTATTACTATATAAAACGCCAAAAAATGCCAAAAAAAGTATTACTGGAAAAAAGCAACACTAATTGACAGATAAAAAATGAACGAAACATTAATTGCAAAACAGTAAAATGAAGAGACGGTAACATTATTGCCAAACATTTATTATATTAAAATCCATTAAATGGAAAATTGAATTTGTTTATTTTTTCAAAACGCCATAATTATCTGTTACATTATAGGCCTGCATCCTACATGACACAACAATCAAAGCCATAGTTAGTTAAAACGCCAAAATATTTACTATGCTCCTGATCTAAAAAAAACAATAAAAA
The DNA here is from genome assembly GCA_030545235.1 of Helianthus tuberosus. Classification (NCBI taxonomy): domain Eukaryota; kingdom Viridiplantae; phylum Streptophyta; class Magnoliopsida; order Asterales; family Asteraceae; genus Helianthus; species Helianthus tuberosus. The sequence goes on from JARYGA010008502.1 coordinate 1,711, forward strand.
CGCCGCGTGTTTGTTAAACGCCAAAAAGTGGAGAGCTGATGTGAGACGCGTTTAAAAAAAGAATATAAAAGGACAAAAAAGCCCCTCCGCCCTTCAATATGTCCCGTGACACGTGTTAGGCCATGATGCGTTCTCACACTTTTGGGCGTTTTCTCCTGATCCCGTTCCTATATATATATTATATTATATTATGTATATATATATATATATATATATATATATATATAGTGGAGGGTTCAAATGAGAAGAAAATTCTTTGTAAGAAGAAAAAATAAGAAATTTCAACCAATAGCAATGCTTCATTAGACTTCATTTAATATTTGTACTTAATGTAACTATAAGGGTATATTAGTAAACTTACACACATCATTAATTGGTAGTTTCATCTTTAATAACTAACTATATTAAATTTGTAACTTATTTTTAAGATATATATTTTTCACAAAAAATAAAAATAAAAATTCATTTATAGTGTAGGATAAATACGCGGCGTGTAGGATAAATTACGAGTTGTATGATAAATTTCAATATGTGTAGGATAAATTTCGAAATGTGTAGGATAAATTTTGATGTGTGTAGGCAAAAAAATTTAGTATGGAGGATTATAGTCTTAATAACTAATTAATTAGTCAAACATAATAATAAATGAGATGAGAAAAAAAAACTATTTAATGTTTTACAATTGTACCCTTTTATTCTTTTTCTTCTCTATAAAATTTTCTTCTCAAATGAACATTCCCCTATAAATATATATAGGATTAGGTTCAAGAGTGAACACTAGTGTAGCTTGCAAACTGAGTGAACTAATCCTGACCATACAAGTGTGTAGATCAATGGCCAGGATTTGATTTTGAAATACACTAGTGTATTTTACGATTTGTTGATGAGATCCTGGCCATACACGTGTGTAGATCAATGACCAGGATTTGTTCACTTAGTTCCCAAATACAGTAGTGTTTACTCTAGAACCCCACCCTATATATATATAGGGAGAAGATCATGCGAGAACCACCTCTTATTGCGAGAACCGCGAGAACCAATGTGAACACAACCAAAAATGCCTAAAAATAGCTAAAAATCACACAAATAAAAAAAATTTAATATTTTTTATAAAAAAATCGCTACTTTTCGAAGCAAAAAATATTTTTTTTTTTGCTTCTAAAAGTAGCGATTTTAACATAAAAAATATTAAAAAAAAATTTAGATTTTTATTTTATTTTTTTTGATTTTTTTAGGTTTTTTGGGGGTTTAGTTTTTAGCATTTTAGCTTGGGGGGGGGGGGGGTTAGGTTTTTGGGGGGTGGGGGAGGGGGGTTTAGGTTTTTTTTTTTTGGGGGGGGGGGGGTGGTTAGGTTTTTTTTAGGTTTTTTGGGTGGGGGGGGGGGGTTAGGTTTTTTTTTTTGGGGGGGGGGGTGGGGGTTAGGTTTTTTAGCTATTTTAGGTTGTGTTCACATTGGTTCTTGCGGTTCTCACAATAAGGGTGGTTCTCGCATGAGCTCCTCCCTATATATATATATATATATATAGGGAGCCGCTAGAATAAGAACCACCTCCAGTTATGAGAACCACTCTCCACCAATCATAATCAGCCAACAAAAATGGTAGTTTGGTCATTTACCCTAAATGTCTAATCTCACCCCTCTCTCTTCATTTAATTCACATCCTCTCACCTCTCTCCTCTCTTCTCTCTCCTTTATTTTAAAGTTGCAGACTCTCTCTCTTCATTTTTGTTTTTTGAAACACTCTCTCTCTCTCTTTTATCCTCTGATGAAGATGAAGATGAAGATCATCATCTCCATCATCTTCAGGGTTATGAACACCACCATCATCATCGACAGCTTATGAACACTCTCTTCTCTCTGCTACTCCGGTGACCGGAGATGGTGACCGAAGGGGGGGTTTTAGTGGTGGAAATGGTGGGTTTGGCCGGTTGGTCGGCGGCGGTGGATGAAGGCGGTGGTGGTGGGTTAGCCCCACCCTGTGACGGCGACGGTGGTGGTGGGTCACCCACACCCCTGTGACGGCGACGGTGGTGGTGGATCAGCCACACCTTGTTGGTATTTCTTTGATATTTTTTTTGGTTTAGATCTGTTGATATTGACTTTTCTGAGGTTGAATCTGGGTTTGAATCTATGGGGTTTTGACTTTTCTTGATGGTTTGTTTTTTACGATGATGTTCTTGATCTGTTGAATTTTTTGTATGTGTTCTTTCTTTTTCTGGGTTTTGAATGTTTGAATCGGTTGAAGCTTTTGGCCTGTGTTCTTCATCTATGGGGTTTGAATGTTTGATATGTGGGTTGAATGATGTTCAGGTTCCTAGTGGGTTTTGAATGTTTGAATGTTTTACGAGGTTCAAAATCTGAGGTTTTTTTTATCCGATCCGTATGTTCAGGTTCCTTGTGCCATTTTTTGGTGTGTTTAAATCGGTTGAATCTGGTTGAATCTGGCGCCTTTTTTTTATCCGATCCGTATGTTCAGGTTCCTTGTGCCATTAAAGTCCCTGACTTTTGATCGGTTTGGATTTGGGGAGGCGATGATGAAAAAAAAAACGTTGATTTTGATGACGATGGCGCGGCAAAGACGGTGGAGGGTAGGTTTTTTGAACCTGCAACCCCATTTTGCAGCCTTTTTTATTATCGGAAAATCTGAGCCAAACCCTTTTTTTCGAGATACACTTTTGTTTTGTTGTTGTTGTTGGCTTTTTATATTCTTTTCCCCCGTCGATGACGATAAAAATCTATCCGAGACACCTACCGACTTTGCGATTTATGGGTGCGTTCGTCTTGTGTAAACAAGTTTTCGTGTAAACGTAAAACGTAAATGTTTTTTTCGTAAAACGTAAATGTTTTTTCGTAAAACGTAAAACGTAAAGAGTTTTACGTAAAACGTAAAGAGTTTTACGTAAAACGTAAAGAGTTTTACGTAAAACGTAAAGAGTTTTAAATGTAAACGTAAAAAAATTAAAACGTAAACTTTTTAATGTAAAACGTAAACTTTTTTAACGTAAAACGTAAAAACATGAACCGTAAAAAGTTTTACGTAAAACGTTTTACGTAAAACGTAAATCGTAAAAAGTTTTACGTTTTAACGTAAAAAGTTTTAACGTAAAACGTAAAAAACCGGCCCGTAAAATGTAAAAAAACATAAACGTAAAAATGTTAACGTAAAAAACCGGCCCGTAAAACGTAAAAACGGCGTTAAAAAATTGGCGCGTAAAAAACGGCGTTAAAAAATTGCCTCGTAAAAACGGCGCGTTGAAAAAACCGAGGTTCAAAAACGGCGCGTAAAAAACGGCGTTAAAAAATTGGCGCGTAAAAAAACGGCGCGTTGAAAAAACGGCGTTAAAAAACGGCGCGTTGAAAAAATGACGCGTGAAAAAGTCGGGCGCAAGACGGGTCGTAAAACGGGTGGTAAAAAATTGTCGCGTAAAAAACGGCGTTAAAAAATTGGCTCGTAAAAAACGGCGCGTTGAAAAAACGGCGTTAAAAAACGGCGTTGAAAAATTGGCGCGTAAAAAAACGGCGTGTTAAAATAACGACGCTTGAAAAAACCCGGCGTAAAAACGGCGCGTCAAAAAAACGTAAAACTTAAAAAGTTTAACGTAAAACTTAAATTGTAAAAATTATAAAAAATGTTTAAAAAAATCTGAATTTTAAAATGTTTTTAATAAAAAAGTTATGTTAAAAAAAAAGTAATAATATAATAAAACAAAAAACTAATAAAAAACAATAAAGATAAAAAGACAAAATAGAGTTATTTTACTAAATTACCCTTTTGGATTATAATATTAAAGACATAATAAGACAAAAACCATTTAATATTAATTTTTGTAACTTTTAATCTCATCCATCCATTAAGTTGATCAAAGGGCTAGAAAGTGGTTCTCATGGTTCTCATAACTGGGAGTGGTTCTCATTCTAGCGATCCCCTATATATATATATATATATATATATATATATATAGGGGAATGTTCAAATGAAAACCACTAATTATTGTGAAAACTCGAAAACTAATTAAAAAAGCAAAAAACACATACCAATTTTTTTTTTCAAACCAATTTTCGCAGGTTTTTTTATATAAAAAAAATTAAAAAAAAAAATTTGTGTAGTGCACATGTGTATGTGTACTACAATTTTTTTTTTTTTTTGAAAAAAAGTTTTGTTTTTATATATAAAAACCTGCGATTTTTGAAAAAAAAAAATTTGTGTGTTTTTTAGGCTTTTTTTAGTTAGTTTTCGAGTTTTCACAATAAAAGTGGTTTTCATTTGAACCATCCCCTATATATATATATATATATATATATATATATATATATATAGGTGCATTTTGTCTTACCTTCACCCCATCATCCCTTAAGAATTTATCAACTCCTATTACTCAAAGAAGATGAATGATATGGATCCCCTTCCTACCTTGACTGTTATTGAACAGTCCCAAGTGTCGCCACCACCAGCCACCATCGGCTCTCAGTCGCTACCACTAACTTTCTCCGACATCTTATGGTTAACTTTCCCTGATATTGTACACACAAACTTTTTCTATGAGCTCCCAATCACTAAAACACAGTTCACTGAAACTGTTGTCCCTGATCTTAAACAATCTTTATCAATCACCCTTCAACATTTTTTCCCTTTTGTTGGTAAGTTGACCATATACCCTACTAGTACTAGAAAACCCGAAATTTGTTATGTCGAAGGTGATTCTGTCGCAGTTACATTTGCAGAGTGCAATCTTGATTTCAACGATCTTACCGGGAATCATCCGCGAGATTGTGACAAGTTTAATCATCTTATACCTCTTCTTGGATGCACTACAAAAGTGTCCGATTACATTACAATCCCAGTTTTTGCGGTTCAAGTGACGCTTTTTCCCAACTGTGGGATTTGCATCGGAATGACAAATCATCACGGCCTTGGTGACGCTACCACCACGTTTTGTTTCCTCAAGGCATGGACGTCGATTGCTCAATCTAATGGTTCTGATGAGAAATTTTTGGCTAATGGAACTTTACCAATTTATGATAGATTGGTGAACTACCCGAAACTAGATGAGATTTATCTAAAGAAAGCCGAGGTTGAAAAGTATAACGAAGAATACGAACTTCCAAGTCTTTGTGGACCAACTGAGAAAGTTCGAGCCACGATTATCTTGTCCCGAACCGTGATCAATGGTTTGAAGAAACTGGTTTCAACCCAACTTCCAACATTAGCATATGTATCATCATTTACCGTAGCGTGTGCTTATATTTGGAACTGTGTAGCGAATTTACACAACGATGAGCTAGTACTATTTAATTTCGCCGTTGATTGTAGGTCACGAATGGATCCACCAATCCCAGCTGCTTACTTCGGCAACTGTATTAGGCCTTGTATGAATGCAGCAAGAACGTCTATTTTAAAAGGTAAAGAAGGATTTTTAGCAGCTGCTGAAAAGATCGGAGAGAATCTGAATAAGATTTTGAACAATAAGGATGGATTCATGAAGGATATGAGGCCGATGGAGAACATGTTTGCCGATGGGCGGCCAGCGAGGATGACTGGCATTGCTGGTGTTAGCCTATTAATCCACTTAATTATTGGATCTTTATTTATTAGTCTAATGGGTCAAACTGTTTATAATTTTATTTAGAACTTGGGCCTGAGGCCACATTATGTACTGGGTCAATATTTATGTCTAGAGTCCACTAGGGCTGTTATGTTTGGGCCTATTCTGAAGAGACGTGAGTGTGTATGTGATAACCATATGAACGGTTACAAAGGGAATCGACACACCTCTTTGGGGATCGACATACCCCTTCACTCGCACCCCTTCAAACGTATTAATAGGGCTGCAAACATTCTGTTATGTAAGAGTCTGTATTCAAGATTATATTGGAAGTTTATTAACATTCTCACACAACTCTCAATCATTCTGTAAAAATACATTCAATCAGATTCAATTGAATTCTTGTTTATTCTATTTGTTGTTTCATCTTTATTTTCGTATCAGATTCATAGATTGGGACCAACAGCTGGAACACCAAAACTCAGATTTTATGACTTAGATTTCGGATTTGGGAAGCCCAGAAAGCATGAAATGTTCTCGCTCGTTTATAATGGATCGATATCTATTAGTTCTTGCAGAGAAGCCATTGAAGATCTGGAGATTGGTGTGTGCCTTTCTGCTACTGAGATGGATGTTTTTATCGGTAGCTTCTATTCTGGCCTAGAATCATATATCTAAATTCATCACATGTCTTTCGGTTGCTGTCTTATGGAATGGTAATATTTATATATATTTATGGATGTAGTAGTTGATAACTTTTGTAGTTGTAAACTTATCATTGTGTGTTGTTATTTCTTTACCCTAACTGAGTTATTTCAATATAGTGTTAATATAAATAGTTCAAAATTTTGGTTAAGTTCTTAACCTGTTAATACCCTCTTACTGAGTTATTTCAATAATAATGGTAACACAAACATGCAAATTTATACATACACACCTCATACATATAGATGACTCATTTGATTACCCTAACGAGTCAGCTGGCTCTTTGAGTCAAAACCTTGACTTGTTTGAATATCCTTAACGAATCAGCTGGCTTTTTAAACCAAAACCCTAACTCATTTAAGCCAAAACACTGACTCGTTTAATGAGTCAACTAGCTCTTTAAGCCAAAACTATTGCATATCCTAACGAGTTAGCTGGCTCTTTAAGCCAAAAACTATTGTATATCCCTAACGAGTCAGCTAGCTGGCTCTTTAAGCCAAAATCCTGACTCGTTGACCCACCATATGAACTTCCACAGTGTTGGTTGACGTAGTTTGACCCCCGACTTCCCGTTTTTCCTACCAGTTGGATTCAAGTATAGTTATACTACACTTGATCCGTTACTACATTCCATCTCTTAATCTTCCATTATTCCCATATAACTTGCATATATTTATATATACATTCACTAGGTTATCACCCGGGAATATCATGTATATGATACGTTTCATTCTTCTTATCATTTATCATTTCCCGCCAGAGGCTAACAATCTTCACCTTAATGGTGTAGTTGTTTGAAAAAACATTGAGATCGTTCAACATGCTAAACTTTTTGATTTCCATATCAAGTCTACACTTACGATTTCTTTTTAATTATGCCAAAACGGAAAAAAAAATATAGTAATAAATTAACACTTCAGTTTGGGGCGTTACAATAATGTGCCCCTTAAAGGGAGAAAATAAGAAAGAATATCATCACACAAGAGGGATGATGGGGAAGATGGTCGACGGTCGACCAACATCTGGTGACGAAGAGAGGATAGAAAGCGATAGAAAATAAGAAGAGGACAGCAGCCTTAAAGCTCTGATACCATGTAGATTGAGGAAAGTTCCATAACTTATTGTGTATTATTAAGCAAGCATATATATAAATATGAATACAATGTTGGTAATTAAAAAGAAAACCCGATCAAACCATATCTCTTAGTTATGATAATAATATAATAATAAATCATAAGTGTTATATTCCCTACAATAAGCGTGGTTTTTTTTAAGTGTGAAGCACAACGAGATGATAGGATTTGAGCCGGATGGTAGCCTAGGCGTTTATTTTCAACACAAAGCCTTAGATTTAAAATTTGGATCGTTTAGGTCTAAAATAACAAAATGTTCCCATGCTTTGCTTTGCTTTAGTAATTAATGTTAGGATTAATGATCTACGGTCAAAGTTTAAGCTAGAGTTCTGTACCGAAAAGTATATCAGAAAACTACCACTACTTGTGGTATTAACTAACTACGGGGTTGTTTGGTAGCCTCTTAATGACCATTCAGATGCTACCTCTAAATGGTTTAAAACCTCTGAATGAATAAGATGTAACATCAAGTCTGAATGGTTAAGAGGCAACCTCTGAATGGTAAATCATCACATGTCACATTCTTCTTCCTTCTCATTAGTAAAATTCTTAATGGTTCCATTAAGAGGTAGCCTCTTAATGACCATTCAGAGGCTACCAAACAACCCCTACATGTATAACTAATCGGGTGATGGTCCATTGGAAAGGCAAAGCCTTTAAACACCTGGGTTTTGGAGGAGGGGGTATTAGGTTCAAGTCTCACAGAAGACAAAAATTTAAAAAAAAAATTGTCGTATATCATATGCCAGTTTCATATACATACAGCTAATCAATTATGGAAATACCATAATTGACTATTACAGCTAATTAACCTAATTAGAAACCTTCATTGGTAGGGATGACAGACCCCTCCTTAAACAACGTTGTGGTAAGTATTTCCTAAACAAAACAAGTTAATAAAATACTATACCACAATGCTTTGTGGAATAATTGTGCTTGTGTTTGAAATCGTTTGTCAAAAGAAAGAAATAAGAGAAAAAGAAAGAAAGGTAAATTACACTTTACGTCCTTTAAGTTTGTAGTGGGTTCAAATGGATGACCTTTAATAATTACAGTCACAAACATTTATTTGAAAAACTAGTTGCATGTTTCGTCATTTACCACAAACCAGGTTAAAAACTAACAACCCATATCATCACTTTCCTATTTTGTTTCATGACGCTTGATACTCGCTTGGCGTTCGTTCGAAAAATGCTCGGATCGAAAGACGCTCGTTCGACTTTGGCTCGGTTGAAAAAACGCTCAGTTCGATTCGGATCGGTTTGTAAATGAACCGAGCACGAGCAAATGTCTGATCGGTTCGGTTCGTAAACAGCCCTACATAGAATACTAGCATAACTTAAAGGTTTTAGTTTGTAAGTAAGTACGTTTATTTACTTTATCAAAAACTATGATTATATTCCTCATATTGGTGTGAGAGTGTTCCGCAAACATATTGATAAATGTGGATTGTGATTTTGAAGAAAGTGATGTCGATAATTACCAAAAGGAAATTAAAAAATGAACAAATATATCAATTATGATTTTGTCTACGATTTGAAGGAACAAATAATATAGATAAATGTTGATTGTGAGTTTGTATAAAGGAAAAAAAAAATAGTTGATAATTACTAACCACTAAATAGTGAGCAAAGACAAGGATCGTGATTATGACATCTTCCGGTGAACAGAACAAATGTAAACATAAAACAAAAACAATATACATTCGAGATTATGAGAATCGAAAAAAGATGGCTTCAAATATCACTAGTGAGTAGTGACGTTAATCATCTCTAGCGATTGTAATCGATGTTGATTTAGAGAATCAATGCTCATGGAGTAGCATACATTGATGTTAACTAGTATATGATGCACGCACTTCGTTGTGGGATTGTTATCGACACTCGATATAGTAGTCAAATTAGATATGCCTAGAAAATTACTAATACGTAATTCACATCGATCAAAAATTATTAAAGAATATCAGTATGGATGTTGTGCGTGCGGCCAGTAAGCGTTCTGTTCATTACGGTACCGTTATCATACGCAATACTCTTTATAGTTTACAATATCAAAAAGTACTCTATTGTGAATGCATCCTGTTGGAAATGAATTTTATATTGTGGCGCCGAGAAAAGCCTGTAAACAAAAATAGTACCGGTACCAATGTTATTTGGATGATATCAATTCAGTTCCTGACGATAAAAAAAAACTAACTATACATGACTGTTAGAATGAAACTTTAATCAAATCATAGCTTAAAATAAGCATGTTCATGTTCCAATTGTATATTCATAATTTTATAAAACATTATACTATGTTACTAAAATAATGAAAAAGGTAAACGACGTCACTTAATTTATAAAGGGTTGTTCTATTTCCACACCCCTATAATCTTATTTTCACGTCCCTATATCTATACGGGCCGTATAAACTGATACGGGCCGTATAGAATATTTATGCGCAGAATTTTATGCGGTGGAATGTTTTTTTTTTTTTTTTTTATATGTATACGGGACGTATAGTTATATACTGGCCGTATACATATTTGCATAATTTTGTTTCGAAGGTTTGCCAAGGGTTTATAGTTTTGAAAACTGTATACGGGCCGTATAATGTTATACGGCCCGTATAGCCCGTATAGAAAAGTTAACTTTTTTGTTGCAATCAGGAAACCGTTTAATAAATTTTTTAATTTAAAATAGTGTTGTATATATCGGATTATGTTACGAATTTGTAGTTAAACGTATTTATTATGTTTAATAAGTTTCCTCTTTGTAAAACGATAAATATGTATAGAAAAGTTAATTTTTTGTTGCAATCGGGAAACCGTTTAATAAATTTTGAAAATTTTAAAATAGTGTTCTATATATCGCTGATGTGTGTAAAATGCAACATATAAATTACATCAAATGAGGCATAAAACTAACCCTTTTTTAGTACTAATATTGGAAAAAGAGTGTTTTTGTCTTCCTTTTGTATTTTCAGGATTAAATGAGCTCAAAAACGCAAAAGAAGCAAAAAGACAGCTAAATCCAACATAAATACAAGAAAAGGAACATTAGTGGATTGCCCGAACCCTCACCGGCACCTTCCAAAGCAAAATAGAGAAAACAGAAGGCTGAACACGCCCCGTGCTGCTGAGCACGGGGCCGTGCCCAAGAAGCAGCAGAAAAGACAAACCTATAGAAGCTTCTATTGCCCACCACGGGCCGTGCTCAGCGGACACGGGGGCGTGTCGAAAGTACAGCAGGCGCATTTATTGTAATTGCGAATTACAATTAATGAGGAGAGAGAGTGTCAGACGGGCACGGGGCCGTGTCCAGCTCTCTGTTCAGCCTATAAATAGGAGTGCTTGGATTCATTTCATCTCATCCCTTGGCACACCACCTCTCTCACACTTCATCCACCACCCACCACCATCACAACACCATCATCCACCACCATCATCCATTGTCCATCATAGAGTGTGTGAGTCGTCTCGGGATCCAAGATTGATCGTAAGAGTTCTTGACAATCAAGGCCATGTTTGCCTAAGTCTCTTACATCACTTGGTGAAGACAAAGTGTCTAGTATAATACTTTTTATTTCTAATCTTTTGCACTTTTTATTTGGTTTTGTATTAATGACTTTAATAACTAGTTACTTATGTTGAAGGTGATCTTTCCTTATCGTTTGTCCGTGGTGTCTTGGCATTATTTTACTGTCTATATAAAATAAAGGATTTTCACCATTCATATCTCCACGGTCTATATGGAGGTATGTTGGCTACCTGGTAGGGGGTTAAGGGAACGGTTTGGTAAAGGTCTTGCCATTGTTCAGCGTTTAGAGGTCCTGCAATGGACCTGGGTCAAATTTAGTAGGACCTCCTTCAATACTTCACGGTATTGGATGGCGGGGGTCCAAACTCTTTGATCCCCTCATAAGTTAACTACTATTAATACTATAACCCGGCTATTTAGGACTGTATCCCTGCTGACTCAGACTACTTAGTCGAGGGTAACGTCACCGCCAAAAGCGGGGCCTACCACAATACTGCATTAATAACTTAATTCATTATCTTCCAATAATCCACCCCTTTAGGATTGTATCCCTGCTGACTCAAACTACTGGGGTGAGGGTAACGTCACCTTCAAAAGAGGGGCCTACTACAATAACTAAGATAATCTCTTAATTATGTGCAAAAGTGCGGAAATAATCAAAGGTTATACTAGATACGAGTCGGAACCAAGTGATTCATCTTGTCTATCTGTTTTTATTTTATTTTTATTTTCAGCATTTTAGTTAGTTTTTATTTTTCTTAGTTTAAAACATTTTTCTAAACTTTTACTTTGGTTAGACGTTGAGGATAAACCGGTATTAAAAGCTCTTGTGTCCTTGGACGACCTCGGTATCTTACCAACGCTATACTACACTCAACGATGGGTGCACTTGCCCATATGTGTGTTTAGTGTTAGTGAAATATCGTGTTTTATAAATTTAAAACTTGGCTAAAATAAGTGTTAAAAAGGGCTTAAAATATACACCTAAAATATACGACACTTCGCACGCATCAATCGCATTATGTTACGAGTTTGTAGTTAAACGTATTTAGTATGTTTCATAGGTTTCCACTTTGTAAAACGATAAATATGTATAGAATAGTTAATTTTTTGTTGCAATCGGGAAACCGTTTAATAATTTTGTAAATTTTAAAATAGTATTGTGTATATCGGATTATGTTACGAGTTTCTAGTTAAACGTATTTATAATGTTTAGTAAGTTTCCACTATGTAAAAGGATAAATATGTGATATGATTATGATAAACTACAACAACAATTATTAAACAATCAACTTAACATTTAAACATAAGATTAATATTTATAATTTTTTACATCTAAAACAAAAAAAAAAAAGATAAACTTTTACAAAGTTTCAAACGTAAAATAACAAAAAAAAAAAAAATAATAATAATACAATAAGCAGCTACGGCGGTGGTGGTGGTGGTGGTGCAGCGCCAGCTCGTGGAGGTAGGGGCGCGGCAGAATGCATAGCCACAATCGCCTCGACCATCCACTGTACATCCTCTCTCACTGCAGCTAAATCCCCTCTGACTGCAGCTAAATCCCCTCTGACTGCAGCTACATCCGACTCGACCTGAACGAGTCTCTCCTCCACCCCCAGTGGAGGCATCACACGCTGTCTCACGTTGCGTCGAACGTACGGGCGATCATCCCGTAACTCCTCCGCAGCTACCTGTGATCGATCGACAGTATGAGCGACCCCCTCTCCGTCGCCTCCCTCTCCCTCGCCCTCGCCTCCCTCGCCCTCGCCTCCCTCTCCCTCGTCTCCCTCCTCATCACCACCCTCTCCACGGGGTCCCTCCCTCGCCCTCGCGAGCCAAACCCATCGATAGGGTTGTGTCCCTCCTAATCCTGTCAAGCTGGCATGTCAGGGTCATATCACTTGCCACCTGCGGGGACAGGAGGCGAAAGAAACCCTTCGCCAGACGGGTGACGAAGGCCCCACAGCTGATGTGGGAAGTGGGTCGCTTAAAAGCGTACTCGGAGAGATATGCGGCCAACTTGTACGCCAAGTTGGCCCTCTCGCTGGTAAGTAAGTCGTGCAAGAAGAATAGGTCACTTTGGGTGACCCATTCCCTGCTATCATGACGACCGGCGATCGTCACGGCGATACACCGATGTAGGTATCGGTGTAACGGGTCGTAAAGATCAGTCGCCCGTGCCTTCGGGGATCACTGACTCGGTTTCGCGAACTCCCCGAACCCAATAGTGCGCCAATACGGCCACAACACGTCAGTGGACGTGCTGACTGGTGCATCAAAAAATGCGCGGGACCTTGAGTCCTCCTGTGAGTACAGACCCAAGGCAACAGCGAACTGAGGAAGTGTCATCCTCTGAGTCTTGCCGCAAATAGTAAAAGCTACGGCCTCTGTC
>JARYGA010008503.1:0-25983 GCA_030545235.1 Helianthus tuberosus
TTTTAAATTCCTAACTACTCATATTTTAGTCGATAATTCTGCTGCTTTATCTATCACTAGAAATCCTGTGCAGCATTCAAAGACCAAACACATCGAAATTAAGTATCACTTCATACGTGATTGCTTTGATAAAAGGCTAATCGATGTTGTTAAAGTCCACACTGATGACCAACGTGCCGACCTTTTTACCAAAGCATTTGATAAATCAAGATTTGACTCTTTATTATTGGTAAACGGCATTAAGGTCAAGCAAGAGTAAATCCACATCGTAAAATCGTTTTTGTAAATATCTTTGTGTTTTTAAAATTATTGTAAGTTTGTTGATTTTAGGGGGAGTAAATCCAAATTTGAAAATTCAAAAACATCGAAAAATTTCAAAACTCAAAAACAATAGAAAAACAAAAATGAGTTTCCTGGCGAGCAAAAGAGAAAATGATAGTACATCAGTGGTCTGTTGAAACCTCTTTAAAGTGAAATGCAAAATGAAAAATGTTAAGCAGCTCTATATAAGATGTATCTGTAGGCTTACAATCATCTTAAAGTGTGCAGGGTGATATAAACCTAAATCGACTGAAGACCAGGTGGGAACCGCTCATTGGCATATGGTCTTAGTACCGAAATTTCGTTTGAGAGATTGCCGAGGTTCTGAGATATGTGGTCTTTATGCTGTTTATCATCTGGGTATCATGGTTGTTTCTTTTACCGAAACAAACGGAGACGAAGTCTAGATCTTCCATGATATCATACATACGTGTACATACTGCATACGACCTCAATAAGTGATCAACAATCACTTGTCCACAAAACAAGTGATAATATATCACATTTATCCGGGAGTCAAGTTCGTCTCTTTGTTGTACGAAAGTACTGACCTGTTCACGGACTTGCTCTTGTGCCCTTCATGCATCTGAAAATCAAGTTCCTCATCAATAAGTGATTCTATCACATAGGGCTTGTTTTCAACCAAAATAAGTGAGTTTCTCACATCTTTTATACGGTCAAACAGATGATAAATGGTATACTCACCAGTAAGATAAATCCTCGTGCATACCTTGATACGGGAATGTGTCGTGATGTGAATGAACACCGGTCGGTAAGTATAAATCATACCTTAACGTATCCCCTCGCCATGATTACATCTGATAAGTTGAGCATATGTGGATAACAATACCGATAATCGTTATAGGATGCTTATCTATATGTTAACAAAAAGAACAACAAGAGCGTTTTGGCATGACCGCACACTGATATGATTCTCTTACCCTCGAAACTCGCAAAAAGAATGTTTGTATATATTTACTTTTCTTAGTTTCTGCAACTCTGTATATATTTATTTACTGCTTTCAGTCTTTAAGTTTGAAATATTCAAAATACCAAAAAGATTTTAGGTGTGTTTTAATTTAATCTTTATAAAAGCCAAAAAGATTTTATTTCTGCTTTAGTTTTGATTAACCGATGTTGGAACTCAAGTCTTTGTTTCCTGAAATCTGATTGAAAACCAAAACGACTGAATCTTCATAAACGGTCAGAGTTTGCAAGTTTTGAAAGTTAATAATCAAAATTGAAAAATCTGTTAACTTTTCAACCTAAACTGTCGGACGGTAGTTGAAAACATGGTCACATGCGTGTCGTTTGTTTATGTTAACTATATTCCAAGCTTTGTTCTCATTACGCGTTTAGCTTTCTTGCATGTGCAGATGCTAAAGGCAAGGAGAACATGTTCGATGATAAGCTTCGGAATGAAGACACGACGTGAAGGCACTCAAATGATAAAGATGATCGAGTTGCCGCTGATCAATCATCAACACCACAAGGATCTCAAGTATTGAAGATCAAAAGATTCACGAGCATAATCAAAGGGGGAGTTTATTGATACACTTTCTAAATGTAAAGGGGAGTTTGTTGATACACTTTCTACTCACAACGCGTGAAGACTTTGAAGATCCTTTCCGAGAGAATGAACCATCAAGAGATGGAGAACGAGATTATGAACCTCACGAGCAGCATCCAAGGGGGAGTTTGTTGATATATATTATGTGGATACGGCTCGGCTCGGTTCGACTCGGCTACGAAGTGAAGGCCGTAGTCAAGACAACCTCCTGTCTTGACTCGGTATGCGTTTTACTTTGTAACAAATCATGTACATGTAATTGCGTGTGTGCAGTATACATGTTAGTATTGTTTAGGTGTTATGTTGTCTGTTAGTTTGTTTGTATCCCATCCATGTCAAAGCCCAAGTGATGAAGTCCTTTGATGAAGCCCAACATCATGAAGCCCAATGGATAATATCCCAGGCCCAAACATATGACGAAAACACTCACTGGTGGACGAAAGCACATGTTGGCGAAATCACATGTGTGACGAAATCACATGTGATTTCGTCAAGATCTTGGATTTCGTCGAGGGTTTTCGTCAAGAACTGGTTTTCGTCATGACTTCACTATATATACCCAGATAACAGACAGAACACAGTTACGAAGTCTGAATAGATTTCTTTGAGAGAACACACACACAACTGAGAGTTTATAGGTTTATCTTGTAAACATTGCTTTGTAACGGTTTCATACGCGTTAATACAATGGAGTGTTAATCGTTGAATCTTTGTGTTTGTGTTCGTAACTTGGTTTAACTTACCCGTTTGGATTCCGCACTTTCGGGTTTGTCGGAAAACAGGGAATAGAGGTTACTCGATCCTCCGGGTGGACCTACAGCTATCAATCTGGTGTATTAGTATACGAAACAACTTGAGATTGTCTTAGATATTATCTATGATACGGTGCTCTCCCAGACTCTCCGAGTTTGATATGTTCTTACTGCTATACAACGTGTCGACTCTCTGACCAAAAGGTTGGCTTTTGCTCGATTTGAGATCATTCGATCCAAGCTTCACGATGTTTCGGTTGTTTAGCTTGCAAGTGGGATATTCATGTAACCTTTGGTTTTCATGAATTCCATATTATTGTAACCTTCAAAGAAAACTCCATATATTGTATATTATATAATTAACATGATTGTGAATGTGAGCATAGAAAACTTACTTGAAGGATAGGTGGTCATTAATGTTGAAGAAGCAACCATTGATTCTTGTTATTATGTCTTAATCGATGGATGATATTAAAAAGTTTTTAATGGTGTTTCATCAAGATTTATCCTGTTGTGGAGAGAGGATTTCCGATGGTTCTTCTCTGATTTTCTAAACATCTAATAGGCAATCAAGAAACCCTACTTAGGGTGAAGGGAGTGGTTACCTATTCCAAATTGGTAAACTCCTAATTCACCCAATCAAAGATTGCCAGGTCAATTCACCTAAATAAGTTACCTAATGCTCAAAAACCTTGTCGGTGGTTTACCTAATGGGGTTTAGGTAAACTATTTAAAAATAGGAAAAAATGTGTGATTGATTGAGAAGGAATGGAACCCACCACACACCCATCTCCCCCCCCCCCCCCCCCTTCCCTCCCTCTCACCGAATGGGTGAAGGTTCACCGAATTCGTCAACCAAAGTCGGTAAAGGCTTTGTTGGCGGTGGTTTACCGTTTCGGTAATGAGGTTTACCGCCTCTCACCGAGCTCCACTCCGCTCACCCTTATACGTTAGTGGTTACTTCCATCAAGTAACCCTTAATAAAGAGAGTACCATTTATGTCATATTGGCATAATTATAATCACCTACTAGAAATCTTTATTTTTTACTACAAAAGTTTCTCAAAAATTTTTAAACTAAATTTTTACTACAACTTTCCTACAGTTTCAGGACAAAAAAGAGAAAAAAAATGGTACATAAATAAAAAATGGTAGCATGTAATTCATTTTAGAACATGTCATATTGGCATAATTATAATGACAATACATAAATCAAAAGTGGTAGCATGTAGTAAAAGAAGTATATATGCATGCAACTTGAAGATTTTAACTTTCTCTTGGGCACAGCAACAATTAAATAATTATATTAGAATGGTCCTTAGGCCACGTTTAACCACAAATGTAGCACGTTTGCATGTAGCTTCTTTATACTAGTATCCCTTTTATTCTTTTTTTCAATATCAAAACTCCATCATCCTAATTAATACTCACAGCTGATCTATGCAGATGGTGACCCACTTACCTATATGGAGTCGTCTGATTCTTTTAATGGTTGTGAGAAATAAAGCAGCTCTCATTTTCTTCAGTTCTGGTGGAATAACCGATCCAAGAAGATCCCTATGCTTGTCACAAATTCTAGCTTATTTAACTGAGCAACTCCCCCACTTAACCCTTCTCAGCAAGATCACGACTTCTTAAATTTTTTCCAGACAAAATTATAAAAATTCCTGGATAATTTTTTTATTTTTATTTTTTTGTAGTTTTTCAGTATCTTTCTTATTTTTTAATATTGACAACTAATTGACTTTTCATATATTTTCTTCGGATTTAACAGGTAACTAAATTCAAACACCCATCTAGAACATGATGAAAATTAATATTTTTAATATTCTTCTGTATCCTTAATCATTTAAAAAAAATATAAAGTGAGCAATAAAATTACTGTATTTGTCACAAGTTGAGAGTAAAATTGGTGTTAGTACAAAGAGACATGTGTGAGAAAGGTGACAATCTTTTCAGCTTTATTTTTTTTAATCACAGTATTCATTCCCTTACCCTTTTAAAAACACATACCAATTGTTGGAAAACACGTATTTTAATTTTTTAAAACATTTATCTTTTTTTAATATATAATAAACGGAAATAATCATGATGTCAATCCCTAAACTCAACTATATATAATGCATTCTGTTTAACTGATACAGTATTTAACAAAACTCCAATTTATCTTAGTTTTAACTGATGGCCTAAAATTTTATTACTCTAATTTTATAGTATTCTACTATTGTAAATTCAATTCTACTTGTTGCTCGTTTACCTTCTATTTTAATGTAATTTCTAATCAAGTTATATGTGGAAAAATTCTACTTAACCAGGTAAAATAGCTATATTGTAAAATACTATATTTCAAACCATATAAATCGATCAAGTAATATATAGAATTAATTACCGCAGTGTTGTACATGATCCTGATGGTAAGGGTTAAGTTGCTCAATAATTCACCGTAGTCATCTAGATGAAGCTTCGTCCGTCTGTTAGCTTTCCATAATATTATTCCATGGCCTCCAGAAGTCGCTCTTTATGCTTTCTGATCTTTTGTTATAGTGGTATGAAAGAAAGAGGACCGGCATATGTACGCGGAGGAGGAGAAAGCAAACGGGGGAGAGAAGGGATTGTGAGTATATAATTAAGAAGACCAAGGTGTGTGTATTTATAATAGAGAGAACTATAGAATACACGCTTCTTGTAATTTCATGTAAGTGTCGTGGAAATTTCATGGTGGTCTTACTTATACTATATTTTGAGTTCTTGTGAATGTAAACACAGAACAGTTCATAAATTTTGACGCGTAAAGGACTCCCAGAATTGAGAGAAAATTTTTGTGCCCGGAGAATCTCAGGGAGTCACCAATTAAATATATTGTTATAGGGTATGGTTAGTGTGAAAAGAACACTATATACTATATTAAGAATTCTGGTAACTAGCTGCATAATTCACTTGTATATTTTGGTTTTGTGGTTTATATTTCTCTTTTTCATTAAATTAATTATATATACACTTGGTGCAAACAGTGGCGAAGTTTGAGATTTCCGACTAGAGGTGCGGAAGTCACCGGACCTAAAAATTTCTATAAAACCGGGGTTGAAAACGTATATACCCAAAAATTTCTATACGGAACTACATGAATTTTTTGCAGAAGTAGGGGTCTTGAGCAAGAAAAGAGTGCCATTAGGTGGGTTACCGATTTGTTTTCATATATAGGTAAGTTGTATTTCGAAACAACGACCTTGTAACACCTTTTCTGCAAAAACTGCAAAGTTCTGCAAAAGTGAAACAAGTTGCTGAAAGTCGCTGAATGATGATACAATGTTGCTGAAAGTCGCTGAATGATCATACTATCTTCTGAAAGTCACTGAATGATCATACAATCTTATTTAAAGTCGCTGTTTGGTACTGCTTTCTTGCTGGAAGTCGCTGTTTGGTCATGCTTTCTTGCTGAAAGTCACTGAATGATGTAACCAGCTTGCTGAAAGTCGCCATTTCATACAGCTTTCTTGCATAAAGTCGCTGAATGATATAGTTTTCTTATAAAAGGTCGTTGTTTTATATTGCAGTCTTTAAAAGGTCGCAAATTCATATAACTTTCATGTTAAATGGTGCAAGGCAGTGGTCGAGTTATTAATTTTAAATTGGGGCTACGATACATGCAATTGTTTTTTGCACTAGGTCACTATTTGACCTTGTCTTTTTGCAGTAGGATATGTGAGTGGCGACATTGAATTTCTGGCCATACAGTACCCTTGCATGTAAGATATGACTAAACCCTAGGGTCTCCTTGCATGTATTCTCTCTTATCTCACATGATATGGAATCAACCCTGCAAACTTTAAGACCTTTGCGTAAGAATTCAACTGTAGTGTAAGAAAAACACTGTTCTTCAATATGGGTTCGAAAATGGATGCACAGAAAGAAGTCTTTAAATTTGAACATAAAGCAAAGCACTCGAGATACCACAATTCGTTTCAAACACCTATCAAACGAAGTTTCAATCCTTGCTTTACCGATAAATTTTCTGTGAACTTTGATCTGCCGAAGATGAGTTTTGAATGTCATCCGGGTCCTCTTAATGCATCGGTGTTGTTTTTGAACAAGGATCACCGGGCGTTTGAGGTATTCAAAAATCCAAAAAAGTATAGTAACCCAATAATATTAAACGATCAGATCGATCGTTCTGGCAGCATATGAAAAAAAAATCCAGTTGGTCCAAGGGTAGGAGGTTTAATACGTGCAGCAGGATTCAGTGGGATACTGGAAATTGGGTACCAGAAACTCACACGTTTCACCTTCCTTTTGGCGAAACCACTGTGACATTACAGGATGTCAACGTGCTGTGGGGGCTACCAATAGATGGGTTGCCTATATCTGGGGCTGACACTGGTATGGCAATGTATACTGTAAGAAACAAGTGTCAAGAGGTGTTGGGGTTTACCCCTGAGGAAGCTGAAGTGAAGGGCAAAAGGGTTAAGTCGACGCGAGTTTTACAAGAAATAAAGTCGAATTTTTTTGAAAACCAAGCATCAGACGAAGACTGTCTTTTTCGTGCACGTCAAATAATATTTTATTTGATAAGGTGCACAGTCTTACCTGATAATGCAAACCACCTGATTGATGTCAAATTTTTAGATTTTCTTGTAGACTTGCCCGCATGTTCGGGATATAGTTGGGGCAGTGCTGTGTTAGCTCACCTTTACAAAAACCTTTGTAACGCTGCAGCACTTGATGCTATAGCCGTTACTGGCCCAGTTGCGCTTCTACAAGTGTGGGTTTGGGAGAGGTTTCGTTGTTTTGCTCCTGCTATTGCCGAGTTCCACTACAATGCCCCGTTAGCTGCTCGGTAGTCTGAATTGGAAATAATTAAATTTATTTTTTGGTATGTATATAACACTATGTTAATTTATTATTTATCTTTGTAGGTGGAAGGGAAACTTAACCTGTACAGAGGTTCCCACACATTGCCTGAGAACATATAGATCTCAGCTGCAATTTATGACCGAGGCAACGGTATGGTTGTTAGTTGTTGACATATAAAATTTAAGTTTGTTTGAACACGTTTCTAAAGATTGAATTTTTTTTTTTGTTTCAGTTTAATTGGAGACCATACGACGACATTGTGGGTAGACTCCCCGATATATGTCGGAGTGGTATGGGAATTTGGCGGAGTCGATGCCCTCTGCTATACTACTCGGTTGTGGAGCATCACTATCCTCAACGAGTGATGAGACAGTTTGGCATGTTCCAGTATATACCTAACCCAATTACCATAGATAATACTGAGCATGCCAGGCTTCATTCCATGAACCGGAGCTGGAAAACCGGGTGGAACTGGTTAACTCGTCACGAACCGTATGTTCGTGGGTGGGAGGCACGTCATCAAAACTTGGTCACCGGGGAACTCATCACATCTTTTTCCATTGCCAATGATTACATGGCGTGGTACATGCAACATCCCGTGTTATATCTGACGAACCCACGGTTGCCAGCTGGCCCTACTCGCGGTTTTCAAGACGAAGGTGCAAGGGTCCAAATGATGGTATATACAAGTTTAAAATTATTCAAAGTTACCTTTATTATTGTTAGTATAAAAATTATTTATTAATTTATTATTTTTTGCAGTCGGAGACGATGGGTCTAATTCACCGATCTCAAGATCTGGACGTTATTCAGGGTGCGGCGTATCGGGCCCTTGATATGTCTAATGTTCCAGAATACACACAATATCCGACTCATCTGACACAGGAGCCGGTGGACCTTGTTTCATATCCTCGTACACTTAGGTTAGGGAGGCCACGACGTCGTGGTCGTGGTGGTAGAAACGTTCAAGAGCCCGGGACATCAAATTGGGGCACAAACTTCGAAACAGGGGGGGTCAGGATCAGGTGTTAACGAAAATAAAAATTTTGAGGGAAACTTTGGTGGGTCACAAAACGTTGGCACTATGTTTGCGGACGCTAATCTAGAGGCAAACAATGATAATACTGAGCCATGGCAGTCACTGTTGGCTACGGCATGCAACTCCGCCGGTTATGACGTCACTGACTTATTGGAGGTCCAAGAAAATGATATGGGTAACAACAACAACAATCAGTTTGTGGACCCAAACATAAGTCAGGCAGGGTTTTTTAGCCCCTCGCCACATATCATGGACACCAACATAAGTCAGGCAGGGTTTGTTACCCCCGCGTCACAGATGATCACCTTTATGCCGGAGACCCAAACAGACTATCAGTACTGGGCCCCAAACCAAAGTAACGAAGATCACCGGAACCGGTATGAAAATGTTGAACCAAACCCCCGCGTCACAGATGATCACCTTTATGCCGGAGACCCAAACAGACTATCAGTACTGGGCCCCAAACCAAACAGACTATCTGTACGAATTTGTGGCAGGATGTGTGCAGTGATATCCTTAGATCTAAGGCACCTGTTGTTGTTGTGTACCACCGTGGAATAACAACTGTGGGCAGGCGCCCAGTTGGTAATTTGCCACAGGTGTTGGTGTTTCTGTTTTGATGCCGTTGCACGCCATTCACACAAAGGAGCATGAGGGAAAGGGTTTTTAAAATTTTTGTTTCTGGTGTAGCATTTAACTTTGTATAAAGTTGGTTTGCTGTCCATCACAAAAATTTCCCTTCCACGACGAATGTTCCATTCTTGGACAGCAAGATCCACCTCCTGTTTAGATTTGAAATACATGCCGAGACGTATCTGTTTTAGTTTTGGATTCCATACGTCCATTGGATTATCTTCATAATCCGGACACATGTAATCCCTAAGTTCCCCGTCCTCGTCTTGGTCGACATGTGTCCCTGGAATGATAGGCCTCGGCTGAGCCAGGCTCAACTCAGTGTGTTGGTTGACTGCAGCCTCGTCGACAGAAGTGCCATCGTCGGATGCTGGTTCCTCTTCATTTTTAGAACTTTCTTTGGTGCTGCAACTTTCCGAATCATCAAAACCGTCATTATTGTTGTCACCGACCACAAACTGGGAGGACGGACCAACTATGTTATCAACAGGAGGCATTAAGTGGTGTTCTTGTGTTGTTTGCCCGTTACCCTCGTCATCTTCATCGGAATCTTGGGTGTCAACAACATTACGTTGTGTAATGTCATGCAGAAGGTTTGTGAAACTCATGTGTTGGACAAGATTGACTGCCTCCCACTGAACATAGATCTCGGCAATGAAGTTGCCATCCGATACTTCTGCTAAATAGTTCATCATTTCAACACCATCATCGTTGAAATTTTTTCTTGTCTGAGATATACCATGAAACGCGTACCCTAGTAACAATGAAAGGCGCACCGATTCTTTCTGTAGTTGAACATGATTACAGATTGAATCCACCAATTTGTCATACAACGATTTATGTCGCATAAGGAAAAAGGTTGTTAGTATGGATTGGTCAAACTGAACAGCCCCATTAACAAAGGAAAACACACCGCCCCAATATAGTCTTACGAGGTATGGCCGAAAAGAATCCATGATCTAAGAAAGTGAATTGTTAAGAAATGTTAAGGATGAGTGGGTTGTGTAAGCTGGATTTCGTTTAGTATCTATCTGTGGGTTGAGAACCTAATCCAATTGGTATTTATGGTGTTGGAGGAACCTGATAGTTGGTGGAGCCCACCATCTAGTGGGTTAATATACATATAATAATTATTTTTTAATATTCTAAAAGGTAAAAATGTAAGTTGTCTTAAAACAACTTAGAATACATATACGACACCGTTCATTTCAACTGGGTTATTTATTAGGTAATTCAACGACATTACAACATTACAATAGGATCTATCAAACTCGCAAATTATATAAATGCAGTACTATTTTCAATACATACAGGCAGAAATACAATGTTACTTCACTTTGTGCTATTTTAACAAATCATTTCTAATTGCAAGACTATTTGTCGGGCTTCCAATTAGAACAGAAGTGAATTTAAACCCTATTGTATGTCGACCTTCGTATATCCAGCTTCCTGATGCAACTTTTTTTTTTTGCGAAAGGAAATGAGAGGTCGAAGGTTAAGGATGCTGAGAATTCTGCAACCTCGGTGATGTTCGGTGAACAACATTACAATAGGATCTAAATCTCCTAAAGAAAACGGGGGTGATGCCCCCACCAGAAGTTGCAGAATAATTTACGGGAGGAGGTGGTAGATGAGAACAACCTCAGCGTCTACTAAATCTTTCAGAAGACTCAATAGCAGTCGTAGAAGCATCCACAGTAGCAATTTTTATAATCCTCGTACACCTTACGGGAGGAGATGGTAGATGAGAATGATCGTTCTCCTCCACACAAGATCTTCCCACTTGGCATACGAAAATTAAAACTGAGAAAAACATCATGATGAATGAGGTCCCGAATGATCCAAGAGCATGATGATACATTGACCAAATTTTCGTATCGCCAGAAATATCAAGCAACGAACATCTTTTATAAAGAACATCATACACACACAATTGAAAATTCAACATTATATTATTTTAACAAACGCATTATGTTACATACGAATTGTTGTGCATCTGTTTATTTGGGTTATAATATCCATACTGAACAATTCAGAACAATTATAAAATTGCAACCTTCATTAACATTGTTTTATGAATCAGCAACCTTATAACATGGCTATATGAATTGGCAACCTTCATTAACATTGACTTATGAATCAGCAACCTTCTTTAAGATTGTTTTATGAATCAGCAACCTTTTATAACATTGTACTTCCAATCAGCGACTTATTATAAGAAAGTTTTATGATTTAGCGACTTTCTGCAAACTGGTTATATGATTTGGTGACTTTCAGGAAGATGGATATATGATTTGGCGACTTTAAACAAGGTGGATATATCATTCAGCGACTTTCAGGAAGATGGATATATGATTTGGCGACTTTAAACAAGGTGGACATATCATTCAGCGACTTTCAGAAGATAGTATGATCATTCAGCGACTTTTAGCAACATTGTATCATCATTCAGCGACTTTCAGCAACTTGTTTCACTTTTGCAGAACTTTGCAGTTTTGGCAGAAAAGGTGTTACAAGGTCGCTGTTTCGAAATACAACTTACCTATATATGAAAACAAATTGGTAACCCACCTAATGGCATTCTTTTCTTGCTCAAGACACTTACTTCTGCAGAAAATTCGAACTACATACTCTCCACTACTTAGCGAAATGTTTGGGGGGTCGGCCGCCCCCTCCCGCACCTTAAAAGCTTCGCCCATTGGTGCAAGTATTTTATTCAATTCTGTTTAACGTGTCTACCACAGTTGGATTAAATAGATTAAAAAGAGAAAAAAAAATCACTTTTTTAACGGGAAGAAAAATCACATGGCTATCGCTGTCCCAAACATATAAACAATAAATGCTGACAATGATATGTTCGCTGACCCTGAATTAAGAATATACAGAAAAGAATAAAAAGTTGACTAGAATATGGATCATGTCTATTTTATTTCTTGATGAAAGCAATCATTGATCAAACTCAGAAAGCTAGGCAAATTGAATCCATACAAGTTTGTATCTACAATGTACAGTCCGATTTATATATTAGACCATGGGGTGTGGTTTAGGTAGTCCCTTTGGTGACTATCCGTCATGTAGGCGCCCATCCAAAGGGGACTACCCAAATTTAATAAAAAAACTAATATATAATAAAGGAGAAAGAGAGAACAACCTGAGGGGCCCACCTTTCCACCAACCAACCTCCTCGTCGCTTCCGTCTTCCAGGCTACGTTTGCGACGCGACGACCCCGGAGGGGGCGGTGGGACGAGGCCGACGAGTCGGCGACGGTGGGGGACGATCCCCACACCGTTCGGTCTTAGTTTCTTAAGAAATGGAACTGAACCGATCTAACTTTATACCCACAACCACTTTCTTTGCCCACTTTTTTATTAAGAAATCACAAAATGGACTGTTATCTGACTATGGGAACCCAATAAGCTTAATCCAAAGCGTGTTTCTCACATCAACACATTGATAAACTTGTAGAACTATATTAGCAGCTAGCTCGAACCCATAAGCCTACATGAGCTTTCATTTCGAAACCAAGTACTTGATGGTTCCATATAATGTTTGTAGTGATGTTTAGGCTGACATTTTTTTTACCAACAAAACAAACAGAATGACACCAGATAGTTGCAAAGAACAGGAACTTGCCAAGAATATAACAAAGGACGGATTTGAGAATAGAAACTTTGAAATTAATTAATATAAAAATTTATACTGCATCAGAAACAGAATCACAAACACTCCCGCAACAGATCATATTGGTGTAGCACCTATGACTCATTGGCAACAATCCAACAGTCTCTCGCCAAAATCTGCGAATTCTTCAACCCGAATTTTCTCTCCAGAAATGACGTGGATAAAGTAGTCAAGCAAAGATTCATAGTATTTGAGTAAGTGATTATATATCCTTCTTGATTGTTGTCTTCGTGGGTGGTTGTAAAGTTTATTCCATATATAAATTAGTAACTTTTTTGTACATTAGGAGTTTCCATGCTTAGGGAGTTTTCAAAAAAAAAAAAAGAAAAAGACTTTGATATTTCACTTTCAACCTAGAAGTTTTATCTTTACATTTTTACCACTTTGAAATTTTTTAACTTTTAACTCAAAGTTTTTCATCGTTTGTAATTTTACACAACACTTTATTATTTACAACTTTGGTCCCCATACTTTTTATCTATCACAAGTTTTTCGTTTTACATTTCATTCTAAATTTTGCAAGTTAACATGTCGTAGCGTGCATGTGAGGTTCAACGTTTTTGCTCTATTTTTTCATATTTGACAGACTCGTCGCAACGCGTCCATTTTTTCCCTTTTGAAAAGTTCGCCACAACGGACGGGTCCTAGATCGACTAATTTATTATTTTCTACGTTTTACCTTTCTGGTTAATTTCTTCGCATTACACCTTGTAACGGGTGTGCGTGGTTTTCAACGATTTTAGTCTGCTTTTCGTTTAGCGTAATTTTTACCATTTTATCTATTTTATTTTTACAATCTTGAGAGTCGATGTGGTTGTTGCATTGCTGCTACTTGGCATGGTTTTACGAACGTTTTTAACCAATTAAATTTTTTTACTAATATTTTGTTTCGGTTTACCCCTATACTTCCTTTACTTAAAATTTATTTTTTACGTGCATATTTTATGTACGGGTATGTATAAATATGATTTGTTCTACAATCCGACGTAAACTTTTTTTATAGACGAATCAGATCGAATATAATACGTTTCGTTTAAAGAAACCATTTTTACGTGCATATTTTTATGTACGTTTTCGTATAAATTCAAGTTATTCTACGTCTCGACGTAAACTTTTTTAGGAAATGATTCATATCAAATATAATATGTTTTCGTGTTTATTTTATGTATATTTCGTAAAGTTTGTTTCGAACCGAGTGAAGTCAACTTATGGTTTCTTTTTATCCCCTTTTTCGAAAGCTCTAATTAATCCCTTTCGATTACATGTGCATATTTTCCTTCATACCCGTTATGTTTTCTATGTATGAGTTGGGTCACATATAATACGTTATGATTGTTCGATATGAATTTGATTTACTTTACGTTTGATCCAATCACAATTCTTATACAAGTTACATTGAGTTCAACTGGATACGTCGAAATGTGTGTTTTCATATGGTTAATGCATCATATAATGTTTGCACTAATCCATTCAGTGTTTACGTTGTACCCGCGCCGCAACACAGGCGGATCTTAACCCTAGTTAACATAAATAAGCTTTCTTAAACTAGATTTGAGAAATAACTACGATTTCCATTTTATTTAATGTAAACAAAATTATTAATGTCATTTGCATTTAATGCATAGGTAACAAACATAAAGAAAAAAATTATCTAAAATGAAGCTATCAAGATTAGAACCCAAAACCTATATGCTAATAAAGTGACATGGGAACCACCAAACCAAGGGTCTCATCTTGTCATTTTCTAATTCAGTACTTATATATTCTAAGTTCTACAGCGTAACTTTATTAAAATAAATAAATTTTTGGGCCCCCGGAGGGTTTTGGCCCTGAGTCGTCGCCCACTCCGCACCCCCTCCGGGCCGCCCCTGGCCCAAGTGTTGCGGCGGAGGCGTAAGACTGTGCCAAATAGTATCAATGTCACACCACCGCGAGCAACCAACACAAAAAATTTATGCAAATTTAAGAGTCTCGGAAAGAAAAAAGGTTGTGGTGCAAGGTATTATTATGTTAGTTTGCTGGAGCTTGTGGCGCGCGAGGAACAAGTTTAAATTCTCTAATACTTCTGTTAAAGTCGATAGTATAATGAGAGAAGTTAAGGCGTTGGGCCATCTTTGGTTCTCTAATAGATCTAAATTCAAAGGGGTAGATTGGAAAGAATGGTGTTCTTTTGTAAATATGTAAGTTTTTTTGTCCGTTTGTTTTGTCGGCCCGGTTTGAGTCGGCGGTTTCGTTAATGAAGTATACGTTTCAAAAAAAAAAGAATTGACTCAATTGCTAATTTTTTGATATTAAGGATAAATAAAACATTCATAAGTGTAGCTGCATCGTATTTAATGTATAGAATTTGATATAATCTATTGATAGTAACTATGGGATTGAGAAATTAGAAGGGGTCGGATATTAAAATTTCTCTCTCTCTCAACCTACTGCCGGAGGCTCGACGGAGTAGAGCAAGTTAGGTTAGCGTGCAAGGTCGTTGAAGATTTCGACTGGACTTTTCATTCTAACTTGACCCATCGTCTCTCCCATTCGCCGTTTGGGGTAGGTTCCGTTTCCTATTGTTCAAGCACGGGTAGTTGGAGGACGATTCGCCGGCGGCTCGACGAAGAGGAGGAAAGGGGGATTGTGTGCGAGGAGTATCGATTGCACTGTGTGTGTTCAGTGATTTCTCCTTTCATCCTATCTCATTTTCCAATGATTCCATTCGCTGTTCGGGAATTGTTGTCCTGGTTTGGGGGATATGGGGAAACCCCTTATCATGGGAACTATATGTTCCCACTCGATGGATGATTGGTAATGACTTTCTACATTACAAACCTCCCAGAAGGAGTGACAAGGATGGTGTTATGGAGAGCTTTTCAGTCGTATGGAGTAGTCAAAGACGCGTACGTAGAAAGGAAGAAGGATTCTATGGGGAACCACTTTGGGTTTATTCGTTACGAAGGGGTACAGAATGTTATGGCAACTCTACGTAGCATGAACAAGGTAACAATTCATGAAGCAAAAGTGAGCGTATCAGTGGCGAAGTTCGACAAAAACCACAGGTCAATCCAGCAAAAAAACTATGCCAGTCAATACCAAGGGCCGACATCAGTTAAAGGAAATCTGAATGCACAAAGGAAACCGATTTACGAGTATAAGCCGGTAAACCAAGGGAGATCGTTTTCTGACGTTGTTAAGGGCATTGGGGAGGAGCAGGTAAAGGTAAACAAGACAGTTGTGGTAGAGGAAAGGATCGTTGCATACCCGGATCACTGTATGATAAGGGCGGTGATTATGGAACTAAAGGATATTTTAGCTCTTAAAGAGATAAGGGGGTTTTTGGATAAGTGGGGATATGGTGAGTATCTGGTGTCATACCTAGGTGGGTTAAAGTGTATGATAGTTCTCAAGGAGAAAGGCCAGGCACTTGAGTTCACTAAAATAGTGGGGATCAATGGAGTCAGATAATTACATCGGCGGAGCTTTGGAAAGGTCAAGATTTATTTACGAGCGCCTAGTGTGGATTAGAGTAAATGGAGTTCTGATCCATCTCAGGGATGTTAAGACATATAATGAGGTAGGGGGATGTTTTGGTAGAGTGGTGGGTTCGTCGAAGTTCTCATGGAATGATATCGATAACTCAGACAGTAGGTGTTGGGTTATTACGGAGTCTAGAAAGTTCATCAAAGAGGAAGTGAAACTGCAATGGTGTGATAAGGATTATAGGGTCTGGGTTAGAGAAGAACAGAATACTTCGTTGAAGATGGTGATTTCAGAGGTATCAGATGAAGGTAGGGCTTCACCGGTGAAAATGTCGGGATCGGCAGCAGTTCCGGCCGACGGTATGGAGGAAGGGGTAGTCCGAAACGTCGCACTTGGTGGGGAGAATATGGAGGATCACACTTGGGGAAATGAACCATTCACCCCCATGCATGAGGTGCATGGAAACCAGGAGAGAGAATCATTAAATATGGCGGCTGAAGTTATTAAACAAAATAATGGTGATGGTAGGTCCCGGTCAAAAAGGAACTCGGTGGTCAGGAATCAAGAAACTAATATAGACTTGGGCCCAGGCCCAAATACTAAGTCAAGGAAGAGACCGCGAAGAACTAGAAGCCCACAAATGTCAAGCCCGGATGTTGATATGAGGGAGGTCCCACCCCAAACACACATAAGGAATCTAGAAATGTCTTTTGACCTTAATAACGAGACGATACCGGAGGATGTATCACATGGCTGTGAATCGAGACCAGACAACAATTTTTTCAAGGCAGTGGAAGTTGGGAATGGCGAACCATAGCAGGTTGGGGAGAATGAAAGGGGTGGTAGGAGTGGAGATCCGAAGGTTGTAGTCAATGCCGGAGCTGGAGTATCAGAGACGAAAAGAACCATAGAAGAAACCGCTGACACAGTGGCGATTGGCTCATCGGTTGGATATTGTGAACGTATATGCTTACAATGATCCGATCGAGAGAAGATCCTTGTGGGAAGAGTTGGTCATACTAAAACAGAAATTACAGGGGATGTGGGTGTTTGGTGGGGATTTTAATGACGTTAGAGAACCGAATGAAAGGATGAATTCGGAGTTTGTGCCTCTAAATGCAGCGTTTTTTAATCATTTTATTGAATCGGCATATCTGGTTGAGTATCTTATGGGGGACAGAAAATTCACCTACCACTCTGACAATGGACTTCATAAAAGCAAGCTCGATAGATTTTTGGTATGCAGGGAATTCCAAACCAAATGGCCAAACGCTTCAGTAGTGGCACTGTCGAACGTGGTCTCGGATCACAGTCTAATCCTCTTGTCAGCCTGGAACAAGATTTTGGGCCAAGCCTGAAGAAACACTGGATAAATGACCGGAATCAAATTATCCAGGGGGTTAGGTTCTGCATAAAAAGGATTGGTTCTCTCCCGTTCGATTCAAAGGGATGGATCTTCTTCTGCGGTGAATACTGCAAAACATAACACCGTTAGTCTCGTCACGGGGAGAAGGGAGGTTCTCTCCGTGACCACACTCCGGCATGAGAATAAGTATGTGTTTATGAAGAAAAAGAAGTATTAGTGAAGTGAGTGTAACTTGAGGTTCATACCTGAATTATTCTCATATTTATAGGCGGGAGTTTGAGCTGGAAAACCTGTTATTGAAATGTTGACGAAAGATGCTAACTCCGTAAGCGGTTATTTCCTCATCCGTTAATCCTCTTGATCTGACGTGAGAGCACACGGATCGCTATTTAGATCAACGGCCGGGGTACTGCCACGTGGAAAGTGGGCAAGTGGAGATTTCTCTCCTATTTCATGCCATCATCGTGATTTCAAGGTGGCCCGGGA
Organism: Helianthus tuberosus; assembly: GCA_030545235.1. NCBI lineage: Eukaryota > Viridiplantae > Streptophyta > Magnoliopsida > Asterales > Asteraceae > Helianthus > Helianthus tuberosus. The sequence goes on from JARYGA010008503.1 coordinate 18,168, forward strand.
TGATGACACGTGTCCCAGACGGTTATAACCGTCTGGTGGTGCACGATTGAGTTTTCTAGAAGATTATTGCCATAATCCGGTGTGACTCCTTATCGTGTGGTACCAGTTTAGTGAATAATATCCAAGTCCGGGCATTATTTAAAGCGGGAGTATTTGCTGGGATTTTTATCCCTTTGTTATGGAGAGTTGGCGCAAGGACTTAAGAATTTCCTTTCAGCGCGCAGGTGTTTTCTGCTGTCTTTCTTCTAAACTCTTTGTAGGACCAGTGCGCGGCCGCGCAAGGTCTAAAGAGGGTTAAAAGGCGGGGTTGTGGTATGGTCCTAAGTACTTGATATGAGGTTTTTGGGACGTTACCCCTTCAAGTCCCCCCAGTCTAGTGTTGCTCTTATGCAAATAAGTGGAGCACTAGACTATATGAGAGAAATGTTTGTAGGCTTTTTGGGCGCGAAAGTGGGGAATCTTCTATGAGAAGATACACTTTGCTTATTGTGCTGATGTTTGAAAATTTTTGACTTTGCGTAAAGATGGAAAGTTTGTGAGGAAAGATATTTATACATGTGTTTATTCTGAACTGTTGTTATCTTGGCCGAAGAGTTTGTGTAATTATGAGCTGACGACTACTTACGTCATTTCTATAGCTTGTGCTGACTCTTCGTCTTCTGGTTTAACTGTAGTTTCTGGGAATGCGTGTGGGCCCTGTCAGAGGGTTTTAAATGGGATGTGACAATTGCAGTGGCAGCGCCGTTGTGAAGTCAGTTGATTTGATACTTAATCATCACAATTCTCTTCTCGATGTTGACACTACTTTTTCCTGGTCTATATATTCACGTTGGGTGTGACATTCTTTTCCTGATTTTGGAAGAAATGAAGAATAAGCGACCGATTTGGTGGAGAAGAGTTTATGAGGTTTTGAAAGATCTTGAAGCTGCCGACGCTTTGCTTCTGCTTTCCAATCCGTTGACTGATCTTTTTGTTAGAGATGAAAGTGTTAATGATGCAAACCACCGGGATGTTTTGGAGGATCAAATCCGTCTTCGTCTTGCAGATGATGTAAGGACTGCAAAAATGTCCCTAAACAAACCGTAAGTGAAAACCCGGACCCCTGAAACCCTAACGTGCATGAAAAAACTAAGAAAACAAGAAATATGGCCTTCAGGCGGGCCGCGTAAAGGTTAAGCATGGCCTTACGCGGGCTGCGTCAACTTAAGATTTGACCGGATAAGCATCCGGGCCCCGCGTTGTCCATCTGGCACACCTACTCGTGACACTTAAGCCCTACACGTAGACTAGGCGGCCTCGCGGGCCGCGTAAGGATCATGAAAAGGCTTACGCGGGCCGCGTAAGACCCAAAAATCAGCTATAAATTGCTTGGGTCATGAGCAGTTCACTGGTGTCAAAAACTTTTCTCAAAACCGAAGATATACTGCTCAAAACCATAATTTCCATTAGGGAGGTGCTGCCACGATACCGGGTATTAACTCGATCGCTATTACGATTCAATGTCCGATCGATTGAAACTATCCAATGGATGTTTAAGTGCTACCCACATTAGGGTTATACTTTGTCATTCGTCGTGAATTCGATGGATGTTAAGTATCGCACTTTGTCATTCGTTGTGAGGGTTTGTATCTCGTGAGTTATCGTAAATCCTGTATTAGTTACTAACCTAGTTCGTGTGCATTGTTGTTTAAATTAGGTTATCAAGATTATCAGTAGGCTAAACTCTGCCCGTTTAAACTTGCAATGTGAGTCATTCTCTTTTATCAAAAGTATTTTACAATACCTCAAATTATTTTCAAAGTTATAATTATAGGGATTAAGTCGTGGTTATCTTGAATCACTGGCAAGTGGGGTACTGTGCACATTACTAATTTCTCACGGTTAGGCTAATAAATCCTAACAGTGATAATCATCACTACTTGGGTGAAAGGACCCAATAGTGGTATGACCATCGTCACCAGGGTGTGACACGGCGCCAGATAAAAATAAGATAGAAGCCATTGTAATCGCTCTTATGCTGTAATTAATAGCTAGGTGTCATTTTATTAAATTTGAATGATTCACCAGTATTTCCCCGCTGACAAAAATATTTTAAAAACATGTTTCAGGCGACCTCATGTGAATCAAGGAAAAGTGCTACGGAGCACTAATCAAGCTTGAAGGGTGGCTCAGTTAAATAAATAAACATGTTTTGTAAACCAGGGAATTTCCTCGTGAAATTCCTCTATTGTAAATTACGGGGTTCATCCCAAATTATGAAATAAAATAATCGGGTATTTTCAAGTTTAAAAGATCCTGTGTAAAACTTCCGCTGTCAAATCAGATAATAAATACCACGGGTTTTCTATCCCGCAGCTCCTGGACCGGGTCAAACCGGGCACGTGGGCCGTGACAGGAAAAGGAGGTATCAGAGCCACTAATTTAAGCCCAATTAAGTATTTAAAATACTTAATTTTTCTGATTGCCATTCTGTGATTCTGTGAAATTTTAGTTACAAAATTTTAACTTAGAATTTTGTGTGTTTCTTCATGAATGCTAACAGCATGAATGAACTATCAGAAGCGCTTCAAAACTTTACTATCCATACTACAGATATGGATACTACCACGGGCTATCAGGCTGATGTTGAGGAGCCAATGGTATTCTGGGCTCAACCCTAGGATAAACCAAAGGTGAAAAAGAGAAGAAGGTTTGTAGGCTGGAGGCGTATGCGTAGGAAAAGACCAACGATATCGAAGGCGAAAGTTAAAAAGGTTGAGGATCCCATGGATAAGGGAAAAGGAATAGAGATTGGGGAAAGTTCTGGGCAAGCCCAGGAAATTCCACCCTGGGAGGAACTAGATCATAAACTGGCACTTAGTGACCTCATCGGACCTGCCGATGAAGACTATTTCTATTACCCAGTTGAATCCCAACTCCCAGTAGATTTGGAGCCTGCTATCCCAGATCCCATTGTTAACCCCCAACCTCTACCAGCAGAACTGGAAGAATGGTGGACCACCGACTGGCAATTTCAGAACCTTTTAAATAACCCTAACACATTTTTCCCTCAGTTCGACCCGGAGCCTGCACCAAACCCACCAATGAGCAATGAGAACTTGGCTGAACTCCGCCACTATGGCGAGGAGCTAATAGATGCAGGAAATAGAATCCGGGGAGTGAGAGAACAGATCTCCTGGAAACACGACGAGAAGGAACGTCGTTTCTGAAGTGCCAGCTGGCAGGGACAGTTCGTGGTTGTGTGGTGTGTTTGTTTAATAATAATAAAATAAATAATATAAATCTTGTAAAATAACTTAGAATAAAACTTTTGTAAGATAATCAGTGTGTACGGATGCATACTGTTAAAATATATAAAATCGGATAGTCGCAAAGTCGACAAATTTTGACTATACATGTTGGGATGATTAGGTGTTTTCATGTTAATATGATTATGCGTTTTGTGTTAATTGACTATTTGTTAATTTACAGTATGGGTAAGCAAATAATTTCGGACATCTATCATCAACTAGATAATTCACTAAAAGATAAGGGAACCTCATCTCAATCAAATTCCTCAAGATACTCAGCAGATATTAAGGAAGGAATATTTATTCGTAAGGCACAGTTTGAGGAACCACTTACCGCTAAGAAAAGACGTCGGATTATTAGAAAAAGTCAAGAAAAAGAAATGATAATTAATAAGGAAACTCGGGAAATAGGCAATAACCCACCATGAGAAGATGAATTGGATGAAAAGTGGGCGAATCTCTATATGTTAGCCACTACAGCAGTAAATGCCAACTTATAATAAAGTTAAACCGCCAAACCCGGACCAACCAATAAAAGTAGATCTCAACACCCTGACCCAGTAGTAGCACCCATATCATCTATGAGGCAGAAACTTTGCCCATTAAATAAACAACTTAGTAAGAAGAGATAGAATAAAAGCACGCTGAGCATAATACTCCTAGCTAGACTAAAATAATAAATGCACAACCCCTAGCATATTGCGAATTTCAGTCGTAAATTGTAATAGACAGGTATATCTATAAAAGTCGGTAATTTTAGCTATATATGTTTGGTGTGATTCGTGCACTTACTTTATTTGCATTTGATTGTATTTATTTGTACCAATAACTTATCTATATATTGTTAGTTATCAGATGGAACACGCTGTGAATGAACCGGTTAATGAAGTTAACCAATCGGAAAACAATAATGAGGATCACTTTCTAAATCGGCAAGATATAGAAAACATTGTCGCTCAGGGAATAGCTAACGCTATTCCGGCAATCGTCGCTGCAGTTAAAAGTCCTAATGAGCTTTCACAAGCTCACCCCAGTAAACGCACGCGCGACGATAATTTCCGTAATAGTGTTAACGGAGGAGGCGATAACGACAACTTAATTCAGGCCGCAATACTCAAAAGAATGAAAGCTGCAACACCTGGTTGCACTTACAAAGAATTTCTTGCCTGTAAACCAGCTGAATTTGCAGGCAATGAAGGGGCAACAGCCGCACTGCATTGGCTAGAGAAAACTGAAGCAGTAATTAAAATAAGTAAATGTGCGGAGGAAGATAAAGTCATGTACGCTTCTCACCTTTTTAAGGAAGAAGCATTAGAGTGGTGGAATACGGTATTACAAGCCAGGGGAAGTGACTTGGCTTATGCTATGAATTGGGAAGAATTTAGACAACTGGTAGAATGAAAATTTTGTCCCGAATATGAAAAGGAACAAATGGAAAACAAGTTCCTGAGCCACCGAATGGTGGAGGTTGACTGTCGAGGGTATACTTCGAAATTCTTCGAGTATGCCAGAATTGTGCCAACCCTGGCATCGCCAGAGCCAGTACTTATTTCTCGCTACATTTGGGGTTTGATTAGCGAGATCCGTAATATCGTCAAAGCTGCCAGTCCCCGCACAATTGATGATGCGGTGGAGTTAGCCAATACCTTGACAGATGAACTGGTATGCAAGCGAGAAGAGAACAGAAAGAAGGACTTAGCTCACAAAATTACCCAAGGATTCAGAGGGGGTAATGCTAGTAACAACTTTAGGAAAAGAGGAACTGGGAAATCCTCCACTGTTCCGTTTTGCAGTACCTGCAAAAGAAAGCATTTTGGAAGATGCAAAGGGTATTGCAATTTCTGCAAGATTCCAGGGCATCAGGAAGAAGATTGCCGGAGGAAGAAATCAACAATCTGCTTCAACTGTGGAGAAGCTGGACATTTTAGACCAGATTGCCCTAAACTGGTCAAACCAGCCGACAATAAGGCTAAACCTGCAGAGGGAACTATCAAGAAGAATGCAAGAGCCTTCCAGTTGACTACACAAGAAGCGGATCTGATTCTGGATGTGATAGCGGGTACATTTCTAGTTCACAACGTTTATGCGAAAGTATTATTTGACACTGGTGCAAACCAAAGTTTTATAAATACTTCGTTCTGCGAAGCTCTTAAGTTACCTTTAATCAAACTTAGGCAGATTTATACCGTAGAAACAGCCGACGGTAATTCTGTTATTATAGATCGAGTCTTGCAGGAAGGTAAAATAGAACTTTCAGGTCATAGATTTTCTGCAACCCTGTTACCCATGAACTTAGCTGGATTCGATGTTGTGTTAAGAATGGATTGGTTAGTAGCCAACCATGCTCGAATCCTTTGTGATAAGAATTCCATAGAAATTCATACACCCACAGGAGGAATAATTATGGTTGCAGGGGATAAGCCACAAAAGCCAATGAAATTCATTTCAGTAATGAAAGTGGCCAGTTATTCAAGAAAACAGGGAATAGCATATATGGTTTTGGTAGTTGTTAATACCACAAGTAAAGAACTTAAAGACATTCTAGTAGTATCAGAATACCCGGATGTATTCCCAGAAGAACTACCTGGATTACCACCCGATAGGGAAGTAGAATTTAGAATTCATCTAATTCCTGGAACTACACCAATAGCCAAGGCACCTTATCGGTTAGCACCAACCGAAATGTTAGAATTAAAAAGGCAGTTAGATGAATTACTAAGCAAAGGGTCTATACAACCTAGTTCATCCCCTTGGGGAGCACCAGTGTTGTTTGTGAAAAAGAAAGATGGTTAGATGCGAATGTGTATCGATTATAGGGAATTGAATAAAGTTACAATTAAGAATCGATACCCATTACCTTGGATTGATGATCTTTTTGATCAGCTTCAGGGAGCTAGATATTTCTCTAAGATAGATTTACGCTCCGGATACCATCAATTGAAGGTACAAGAAGAAGACATACCTAAAACCGCTTTCAGAACTAGGTATGGTCATTACGAGTTTACAGTAATGCCCTTCGGATTAACAAATGCTCCTGCAGCATTTATGGATATGATGAATAGGATCCGCAAACCGTACTTGGATAAATTTGTAATTGTCTTCATCGACGACATACATATTTATTCCAAAAGCCAGGACGAGCACTGTGAACATCTACATGCACTCCTAACTTTGTTAAGAAAAGAGAAGCTGTACGCCAAATTCTCCAAGTGCGAATTTTGGCTCCAGGAGGTGCAATTTTTAGGACACATGGTGAATCACGAAGGTATTCACGTAGATCCCTCCAAAATAGAAGCAATCACCAAATGGAAGGTTTCGCAATCAGCTATGGAAGTTAGAAGTTTTCTAGGATTAGCTGGGTACTATAGGCGATTCATTAAGGATTTTTCTAAAATAGTTATACCATTAACTAAGCTAACCTATAAAGCGGTGAAGTTTGAATGGGAACCTAGACAAGAAGAGGCTTTTAAGATTTTAAAGAAAAAGTTAACAAATGCTCAAATTCTTGCTTTACCAGAAGGAACAGAAGATTTTGAAGTTTATTGTGATGCTTCTAAATTAGGATTAGGATGTGTGCTAATGCAACGCAAAAAGGTAATTGTGTATGCCTCAAGGCAATTGAAGAAGAACGAGGAAAACTATACGACTCAAGACTTAGAATTAGGATCAATAATTTTTGCCCTTAAAATCTGGAGACACTATCTGTATGGCAGTAAGTTTACAATCTATATGGATCACAAAAGTTTAAGGTACATATTTGGGCAAAAATAATTAAACATGAGACAAAGGAGATGGATGGAAATTCTAAGTGACTACGACTGTGATATTCAGTATCACGAAGGAAAAGCAAACGTAGTCGCTGATGCTCTAAGTCGTAAATATCATGAAAAGCAAAAGCGAGTTCGTGCTCTTAGATTAAATCTTCAAGTGGATTTAATGGAACAATTGAAGAATGTTCAGGAAACAGCAATCAAGGATGATGCTGAAGGGATGAAGGGAAGAATACAGGAATTAGAGCAAGGAAAGGATGGAATTTGGAGATTCCACAAGAAAAGGATTTGGGTACCTAAACAAGGAAATTTAAGAGATAAGATTTTAGAGGAAGCTCATAAATCTAGATATACCATGCACCCAGGAAACAATAAGATGTACCAAGATTTAAAAAATAATTTCTGGTGGATAGGAATGAAAAAGGACATAGCTAGATATGTATCTAAATGTTTGACCTGTTCGCAAGTTAATGCAGAACACCAGAAACCTTCAGGGTTACTCCAACAATTAGAAACGCCTGTTTGGAAATGGGAACTAATAACCATGGATTTCATTACTAAGTTGCCCAAAACCCGAAAGGGTAATGATGCGATTTGGGTGATTGTGGATCGATTAACCAAATCAGCTCATTTTCTACCTATAAAAGAAACCTTTAGCATGGAAAGATTAGCCAAGTTATACGTAGACGAAGTAGTATCGTTACATGGAGTTCCACTCTCCATTGTATCGGATAGGGATAGTCGTTTCACTTCACA